>JAANSM010000397.1:0-29992 GCA_036850725.1 Orchesella villosa | reverse complement strand
AATAATCCCATGCTGTAATCCCAATCCCCAAAATTTGAAAAGTTAATTCATAATCCGTAATCCGATCACCCAGATTTCGGGATTACCCAACGCTGCTTGGAGGTTAGCGTTTCTATATCTCTTTCTTTGCAAAGGCAGTCTTCGACTAAAATAGGCTAGTGCCTATTTTCATTTTGACTTTGTTCCTTCCTAATAGCAAAAATAAATTTCCACAAGGGTGGTCGAAGGACCTGAATTGTCTTCATTAAATGGTTGTGCCAACCTTCGATATTATTAGATGTACGCGGTATCCTATCTAAAAACACGTTGATTTACATTCCATAATTCGATGTCAACAATCGGAGGCTTACAAGTTCTACCTATATACGTGGATTTAAAATATGATATAAGAATTTATACTTACATTTTGTACATTTTTGTACAATGATACTTATATTTACATTTTGCACTTGTCCACATACTGAATATTATACGCACGGAAAGATGCTTTTCTTTTGCATGGTTTTCAATTTATCGCATGTGCAATGGCGTCAATTTTGTACTTGCCTTACAAATGGTGGCGTCAAGTAGGTCAGGCGAAACATTTGTATAGACGTCAGGCGCGTGGCGTCACTGTGACCTGCCACGCAATATTCACCCTCAATCCTTTTCCACATTATTTTGCTGATTATTAGCGGAAAGTGAATGACGTTGGCGTGTCATCCTAAACTTTGGTGTTAGTAGCAGGCAGTTAAATTGGGAGAGGACTGGAGGTTTTAAAAATACGCATGTATACGTGTACAACTTCTACTTCATGTTGATGTCATAGCGAAATAAAGACGCAAACATTATACACACAGAGTTCAGATGAGTCCTCAAATTAATGGCAACATAATATTCAATTATAATGTGCTAAATCTTAGAGTCATCACCACCATCGTGTTTGTTGGTGTAGAATATGAGTTTAAAATTTATCTCCGTCTCCTCAGTTCCTTTCTTGTTCTCTAATATTGTAGACAAGAAGACGAAACAAGGAGGAGGGGCGCAGGTTCTATGTTTACCTTACACGATTATACAACACAATGTGGATGCATTATGCAATGTATGTTTACCCCAAATGTCTACCTAACACAGTCTCCAACAACAACTTCCGTAAGTATTTACGTCTTTATCAATAGGAAAGTGTGTGGAATAAAGCCACAGTTTTCAACCAGTTCCCTCCATCCCATTTCTATGAAAAAGAAGGGAAGTGAAGCAAAGTTGAGATTTCTACATTTTGTACTCTTTGCTTCCCTTTTTCATCACTAAAACTTTTTCGCTGTTAGTAGGTTCTGTTCGTTCTATGTCGAAATGAAAATGTTTGCTTTAAGAAGGAGAAACGAGTTTGGGAAGTAAGATGAATTGCTGAAAGTAAAGCGAAAACCCTAGGTGAGTTAGTTAATATGGGAAACCATTTTTATAATATTTTTATTTTGTGTATTTTTTTTACAAAAAATTAAGGGCATATGACGCTATCATAGATTACTGTTTAAAGGTGAAAGGCACATTTACTCACAGCAATGATACGTACTCAGGTATTGTATCTTGCTCGCTCTCCTCTCTTTAAAGTGAAAGGATTTTCCACTCGGTACCAAAAGACATATTTATTTGTTAATAATTCTGGCTCAGAGTGTGCAAAATGGAATTAATGTGAGACTCCATGTTTCACAGGGTAAGAGAAAACTATCCTTAGGACAGAAAGTGAAGATAGAAAGAAAGAGCGAGAGAGAGAAGAGCAAGAGAGTAACTTGGTGTTCGACTGTGTTTCCACGTTTCAAGGCTCCAGCTTAATTACGTACTGTCCAGGTGGGAATTAGCTTATTTAAGTTATCAACTCAACATGCCATTCCCTTTATTTCCTCTCCCATGCGTTTCAAGAAGTTGGAAATTAGATACTCAAGTGCTTAATGACTGTGTGGCTACAAGTTATAACGGAACACACACATAGTCTCTTTCTCTCTCTCCCTCACCATCTCATCGTTTACTTACGTTATATTATGAAAGTTATGAAAATGATAAAATACCGAAGAATATTACCCTTTTACAACAGAACGGAACAAGATGCAGATGAAATGAATGTACACATACACACAAACATATATCACGTTTGAATTTAGTGCTGCAGGATGGAAGGCAAACTATATACACACCACACGCCACGACTGCGGTACATCAAAATTGTCTTCACTTTCTCCACCATTTTCATCTATTTCCCCATCCAACCAAACTATTATGACAGTTGGGTTAGCTCCATATATACATACCTAAAACTGCAAAGATTACTTAGTTTCCCGTTCATTTCCTCTTCAACAGAAAAAAATAAAGCAGCTCTAAAAATATTTCATTGGAAAAAGAAAACTAAAAAATGGAGGGCATATGCCTAGTCTTCCAGTCCAGGGAATTAAAACCGTGTTAATAACGTTCCATATTTAAAGAATTTTAGTTTCTGTTCCTAGCCTAGTCAGGTTTTTTCTCATGAACTGACTACATACACCCCTCTAGATATTTTAGTTATGTGAGGAAAATGAATGCGCCAACTTATGTATGCACCCTTTATGCCTCTCTTTGGACTTCGAGTTTGGAGATGAGAAGAGAAAGTTGATGATGTTGGGAACCGGAGATGATGATTTAAGTTTAAGTTTTCGCTCTGTGTCTCCCTGTGTAGCTGTGTACTTAAACATAAGGAGGAGACTCATACAACATGAAACTATTGAAATGCGACCAGACCCACGCAAAGAACTAACTATCCATCTCTTTTTTACCTTTAAAAGTCTTTCCTCTTGCTACTCCACTTTCGTAAAACGTGACAAACTATGTGTTTCAACGACAACTTCCTTTTTGAGTGAGAGGAGGAGAGCAAATACTATAATTCCTAATGTTTGCCAACATATTTTTTTAGACAGACGGGGAATGAGGTGAGTCCAATAAAAGTATGGGCGAAGGGGACTTTGTAAGGCTGTAGTAAGGATTTTTAATTAAATCTTTAAAAAACTATAGAGCTTTGAGAACAAGTTAGAATAGTTGTGTGTATGCATGCAAAAAACGTGGAATTTTGTGCGAATAATAATTTGCTTTGCTAAAATGAGATGAAGTAGAGTAATGCCAGTAAAAATACGATTGCCAGTGACTTTTTTTATTTTTAGGCACTCTTTTCCGAGAGTCAGAACTTCTATAAAAAAAACTATTTTGTAGTATGCAATTCACTCATTTTCCTGTTTAAATTATTCTACTGATGTACTTACTATGTGGAGTGGTACGAGAAAAATAATTATGGACACCACAACCACATCTGTGGTCATGTTAGATTTGTTCATATTACCAAATGGAGCGGTAATAAATGCTTTATTCGTGAATATAAATATAATTATGAAATTGTAACAGTAAAAGACACAATGGGAGCTGGAATATAACGGGAATTTATTTTTATTTCAAAATGCCTACTGCTCAAACTTGTAAAAACTTGTGTAAACTTTTTTGTTTTAATTGGATTCGAGCGAAGTGAGCCAATTTAATATTATTACCTGAATTACTTACACGGGAACTACCAAGACTGCAACCCTGCGAATTGGCTGATACGGGGCACAGAGGTAGGTTTTGGTGAAGTATGAATGCATTCAAAAGGATTTTACTCCATGGCCAATCGTTTCCAAGTTACAGTACATTTTGATTTGATATTTCGAAATCCGAAATTCTCTTAAAACTCAATTTTCCAGCTACAAAATACTTAAAATGCATCCTTTTTCAGTAATTATTACTCTACGAACTACTTCTTACATATTTGAGGCATCAAAAAAATTTTTAGAATTTCGAATTTCGAAATATTTGATCAGGGGGGACCCTATTCTCAAGTTATTTTCCCCATGTTAATCTCCATAAGAAAATGGGGAAATTTTCAAAAGTGGACTTCGAAAATTAAAATGTACTGTAACTTGGAAACAATTGGCTATGGAGTAAAATCCTTTTGCATGCATTCATACTTCACCAAAACCTACCTCTGTGTCCCGTATCAGCCAATTCGCAGGGTTGCAGTCTTGGTAGTTCCCGTGTAAGTTTATTGCCCTTTTTGTGTCACATTTTCACCAATACATACAAGGACGGTTAAATACGATAATCCATTAATTAGAGTAAGTTAGATTTACATGTTTATTCCAAATTTCAATTTTCATTACTTAATTATGAAAATGTGTTCTAAAATGAAAAATAATATATAGATGCAACATTCATATATTATGCATATGATTCTTTTGTTTTGCTTATGACTTTCTTCCAAAAAGTGCAGGTTTCAGGGTTTATGCTTTGGGATGCTAAAAGTGGTCGATTTCCATTTGATTTATGCAGCGTTAAATGCATACCATTTAATCAAGCAACGCGCATAATCAATAACAACAAAATTTCTTCGATTAAAGCACCCTGCACAAGAATTTGAGTGACGTATTGCACTCCACTTTTATCCAACTGTACTCAATTTTTTTCTTCACCGCAATCGCAGCTACACAGTTATGCTCGTGATAGTCCATCGTCCTGTTTGAATCATTATTTCCTTCCCATCGTTGAAAATCCGTAGCATTTAATGGATTTCCGGAGACGAGCCAACGGAACCTATCCCTTTTAAGCATATTTTTTGTTAATCCAATCCAGAATCTCTTTTCTACCGTCTCAAACTGCAAACCAAAGTGTTTAAGAACGTAGGTGTGGAGTGAAATGCTCAAATTCTTGCCATGAATGGGTGCTAAGTAGCCATCCCTTGAAGCACAACACTCCGCAGCCCTGACAAAGGTGGCAGATGTGTTGGAAAGAAAGTAGGTACTATTTCCCATGTGCAAGAATGTTATATTACTACAGTCAACTTGATGAGCTATTGGCTTCGGTCCACACATGAAGTACTTGGACTTTGTGCACCAGTCAACGCTGATACTAAGCTGTTGTTTTTGCTTCAGGTTTGGCTCCGCAATTGCCTCCAAACAAACGTTTGCATCCCCATACACATTCTCCGTCTCATTAGTATAGTCTTGAAAGAAATGGGTCGCTTTTCCCAAAAAATTGGAGCTTCCAACCCACACAAATTGGTTGAAAATAATCCCACTCCTACCAGAAGTCCATACACCCAGGTTAGGACCAAAGAACTTGTTGTAGTGAGCCAACCCGTTGTAAACGAGTTTGCTATCTTCCTTGCGATCAACTGATAGAAGCTCATGTCCCAAGTGCAAGCAGCATCGCCTTGCCTCTGTCCAGTTAGCCTAGAGAATAGATACAAGGCTTGGTGATTTGTACAAGCTCTAGAAATAAACCCTTATATAAATATTTAGCTTACCATTGTCATTGAGAGGTAAAGATTTTCAGAAATCTCAACTAGTTTACCCTTTGTACAATGCTCACTCGCTGGAGCATTCGTGTTCGCATTGAGATCGATGCTTCGTTCACAAATGACATGATGCATAGTTTCGCATTCCGCTTTTGATAGTTGCAAGGTATTTGCAGTTTTATTGTAGTAAACTAGGTCGCAGTCGTTAGCCGAGGGATGAAATGACTTTTTCATTGGGTACAGTTCGTTTTTGGCTAACTTGCTATCATTTTTATGTCGTTCTTGTTCTGCTAAACTAAAATTAAAGCTTGATACTTTCGGTGCTCCATATGACCAAATTCCATGCTGGGGTGAAGAGTGATCCACATCCAGGTTCCTGATGACTTTCCTTAAAACACTATTTTCGTCTGGGTTCTTGAGCTGAAACAACGCCATTTTGTTGGAGGAACACATATCCAGTGCCACTGCAGCTTTGACGGCAACTCTACTGTAAAAGTATGTACTTCCTAGTTCTACCAGTTCCCCAGTTTCTTGATCAATAGGAATAGGAGTGTCACATATAAATGATCTTGTTGCTGAGCTAGGAGCATCGTTTAGAAAGAAAGAGTTGGTAGTATCCACCACAAACTGGAGAGAACGTGGGTGCTTTAAGGGTCCCCTGTAAGGCACAAGGAAGTTACAACTGTTGTTCCAGGTTGAGATACTTTTGTTATATTCCAAGAATGAAATTTTGGACGGTGTAGGGACAAAATGGAAAGTGTAATTCTGTCCTGTACTCCGGCCTGATGTCCACAAGCCATGGCTTAATCCTTGATGCCGATAACCTTTAAAGAAAAAAAAACGTTATGACATGCCTACAACTTAAAGACATTTCCTTACGAACATGCCTATTGAAATGAATTACGTGTTGATGCGTTCCTCTGAAGTGCTCCTGCAATATGCTGCCCTTCTTCTACTGAAATCACCTTAAACAAATTCCAACCATTTTCCTTGCAGCAACTCTGCGCATCCTCCCATCTCAATTTAGCGTTTACACTATACCAATATTCCCTCACCCCTGAAGGCAGAGTCAGTTGTTGAAACTCGACTTCGGAACATTTTTTCTTGAAATCCACAGACGTTTCTTTTTCACAAATGAAGGGAAGAGGATACTCACATCTAAAGGCTTTTTTCGTGATGCTGTCTCCTTTCGCCAGACCACTTAAGCAATTTTCTATTTCTTCAAGGTGAAAAGTTTCGTCGATTGAAGGAGACACTACGTGTAGAGAATTTTCCCAAAGGAAGTCCCCACCAGCAACGAGGCGATGAGCAGCCAACCAAAATCTGAATTCCTTTGTTGCTTCTTGCCCCATCAATTTTGCATGCTTAAGAATCATCTCCAATTCGAATTTATGTTCCATGTTTCTGCTGTCAGCCAAACGGAATCCTTTCCTCTCACAACATTCTACAGCATCTTTCCACGGCATCTGAATTTAAACGAAAATGCCTTAAGTCAAAAACCTTGTAGGATAATGTAATTATTTGGAACCTTCTTTGTTAATACCGCATACCGATCCATTGCTCAAAAAGTATCTGCCTCCGAGCAGCGTCGTCATTTTCACTTCATCGCAATTTGGTTCATAATATGGAGTATCTGTCATGCAAATAAATCTTCGTTTATCGTTGCAACTAACTTTCTTCAGGATGAGTGTCAAATTCTTTGGAGAAACAAAGTGAACCTCGTAACACTGGTGAATTTCGGATGAACTGTTGGACACTACAATATTGATAGAATTTACTTTAATTAAATAATGTACTCACTCTGTTCTTGTCAGTAGTTTATTTAGCAATTTATATACTTCCGCACTGCACATATAATTATAAGTTAGACAGTTAGAAGATAACTGAACATACTATCGCGGAAGGTGAAATTTAGCACGCGAACCCAGACCCCATAACTCAAACCAATGGGCGGTTGAGAAGAGGGGAGTGTGAGAAGAACATCGTGGATACTCTGCCACATTTCTTTTGATTCTGTTGAGCGATTTTCTCCGGGTAAGTATGCCGTTATAAGTAAGGAATTATTGCGGCAGCATGTCCTCGCTTCCTCAAATGTGATTTCCTGGCTTCCGTAGAAAAATCCGTAATCTAACGGAATTAACGAGCAAGATTTCTCTGATGACATGGTTCTTATTTCAATCAGTGGAGCCATTAAAATTAAAGTGAAATATGTAAATAGCATGGTGAATTTTATTCGAAATACTTTTTCAAACAGTATGCACATTTTAGATGCGATAATATAAGTTGATAATTTCTTCACTTATAAATTCTAAGTATTTTGGCAAGTTGTAAGATGTAATGCAGTATGCTTACTTTACATCCTTCTAAATTCAAGTGCATGCAAAAATGCCTTGTCTGAGCTTGAACGTTCAAGATTGAGAGAAAGTCTTGGAATATTTCAGAACAATGTGATGACACACATGTTCTGATGAAAGAAATCGTGAATTTGTCATTGTGTAAACAAAAGAAGTTATATATTTCCTAGTTGAGAAAATTGACAATATATTCATTGTGATACAACGTTGTTGTTCATATTATTGAAAAGCACTGAACTTTTCAATCAAACATCGTCTCCGAGTAGACTTCATGGGCTGGTATAGTAAAAATAAAATTTGATGAGAAGTCCTTTCCATTTATAACCTATCATTTGTATCGTAAAGAAACGGAATCTTGTACGGAAAAGTAGAAATAAATTTGACCTCAATCTATGTTCAATGTTTGAAGCAGGAGTTAAGCATACTAAAAAGATAATTAACTATAATAATATATCCACAGATTTTTTGCACATGCACTTAAATATGATTTGTGCATAAATTACGGGCGGGAATAGGCTGCACCAACTTTTAAATTCCTGCGTGGGACTCGAATATAAATGTGGTAATGCTTAACGTTGGTTCAATAGTTAGATATTTACTACGATTGTGACATTTTCATTTATATTTTATATCTTTGTGATGTGATTTTTGACTTTATTGCTACGATCAGAGAGTGACGTGAAAATTACTTAGGATACTTTGACGTGAACGTACAACGGGTATGTTAACTTATTTATTCTTTCTCATCGGCAGCTTTCTGCTTTACTCTAAACTAATGATGCACGGATTGTTCTTTTGTTTTGTTGTTCTGAAAACCATGGCTCAATCTTTAAGTTGTTCTTGTTTTTTTGTGTTCCGGGAGACCCCAAAGTTGTTCTAGTTTTGTTCCGTTCCGGGAGACCCCAAAGTGTTCTAGTTTTGTTCCGTTCCGGGAGACCCCAAAGTTGTTCTAGTTTTGTTCCGTTCCGTAAGACCCCAAAGTTGTTCTAGTTTTGTTCCGTTCCGGGAGACCCCAAAGTTGTTCTAGTTTTGTTCTGTTCCGGGAGACCCCGAAGTTGTTCTAGTTTTGTTCTGTTTCGGGAGACCCCGAAGTTGTTCTAGTTTTGTTCTGTTCCGGGAGACTCCAAAGTTGTTCTAGTTTTGTTCTGTTCCGGGAGACCCCAAAGTTGTTCTAGTTTTGTACTTATTGTTTGTTCTTGTTTTGTTCTTGAGGAACAATTTGTTCTGATTGTTACAATAGTTCTATATGGCGTACAATATTAGGGCTTGCTGAGGCTGGCCGGCGCCAAGATGCAATGAATCCTTCATATGTCATGATCAACACATGAACACTTAATAAAATGTTCAGAAGTTTTTTTCAAGTGGAGACCGAATCTTATTGAACGGTTAAGAAAATATCCCTCCAAGAAGCATTTAAATTCATGTTGATGCACGTAAAATCGTTGCTTCAAAAGAATGTTCTCTCTTCATTACCATACTGAATTTTTCATTTTTCATGTTATAGCAAAATTTCAGAATAGTTTGTATCCGATAGAAGTGCAACTAAGTGCAATGATTTCTTGCAACAATTATTGGTTGAAGTCACATTTTCTACCAAATATATAGTAAAATACAATACCAAATGAAACAATTAGAACAACTTGTTCTCGTTGTACCAGAATGAGAATAGATTTAATTTGTTTGTTCCTTCTTGTAACATAAATTTTTAGAAATTGTTAGTTTTGTTTTGACCTGGTGCCGGAACGAAGAACGATTGTTCCAAAAAGAACAACGGAACTATTACTAACAAAACAATCGAGAACAATCGGTGCATCATTGCTCCAAACTCTAACAAGAATATAATTGAAATTATGCAACAACAACTCGTAGGATTTGTTTGTATGAACAGTAAACAGTTACAGCCTACCAACGAAAATTATTAATACTGAATGATATATCACCAGACCAGAGTGATCAAGGTTGTGTCCACAGTGAACAGTGAAAGTGGTTGAAAGTGGGACTTTTACAATTTGACAGCAAAAAGGGGACTACTGGCTACAGTATTCAGTATTTGACTTATTACTTACGAAAGGAGGGATTGAGTTACTAGATAGCTAATGCGTACTCATCATATGATTGTTTAGTACACGTGAATTTCGGATCGTAGTAGTCATCCTCCGAGGATTCAGAAGAGGAGTTCGAAATCTTCTTATCATCGTACAAAGCCTCATCATCTCATAAATCGGTTTGTCGACAGTCGAAGTAGACGCACAGAAAGGAGTGCCTTTGACTCGAAAAGGGTTAAGCCCTGGACGCTCGGAAGGAAGACGCTTTCCACAACGTTCTCTCTCCTCAAGAGTTGGTCTAAGTGAGTGGTTTCAGACGTGACTAAGTATTTTTACATGTGTAGATTCATCTTGTGTGATAACATAAGTGGTATGCTATGTCTGAACTGATAACCTTCAAATCAACATGCTTCTTAATAATATTTTTCATGCCTTTAGTGAGCAGAATTAAACTGCTGGTGTTCATTGGGCGCCTACTGCCTGACTGCAAGCATAGGTGGACCAGTTGCAAAAACAATTAGAACGCTATAAGCGCAGGCTTAGCCAGTCCAAAATTCTGAAGAGTTCAGGCGCCAGCAATTTTCATTCTTTAAATTTGACAATTCATTAAATATTTTGGTGGTACCGGGCTTGGAAAATCTTTAGGCCATAGGTACGCGGATTCACCGGACCAGGGATTTCGGACCGAATTTTTCGAACTACACGGTTTTCGAACGATTTTCGAACAATTTTTCGAGCTTTAGGTTCGAAAACGCTTTAAAATCCAGGATTTTGGAGCAAAATAGCCTGAAATCCGGGATTTTTGCTTAAATGTTCGAAAATTGTGTGCCCGGTGCTTTCTAAAAAATTTCCAAGCCCGGGTGGTACAGAACCCTGCTACTAACCTCAATTTCTCACCAAGCGCTAGGAATTGCATAAACTAAACGCAAGTTAACTACCCTTCAGGTTTTAAGTCACGATCCTTGGTTTGCTGTCTATGTACACGCATGACATATGCTCAACGACAGTTCCGATATTACAAATCAAGCATGAGTGATGAGTATTTCACGTATTTAGAACAACCTAAGGATCGCGACTTATGAGCTGGAAAATATACATCACACTGTGTTGTCCCATTGTAACCTCATTTCATTGTAGTTTTCTTTGATCGGGTTTTGGGTGAAAAATATATATCGTTGCGTGTAGAAAATCCGTGAGAACTGTAAACAAGTCACAAGTGAGTTTTAATGAATTATTCTACTGTACATCTAGTGAAGTTAACTCACAAATGGCATGATAAAGATACATTTTTGGGTGCAAAAGTGTGTTATTTTATTAGGATTTACAGGGTAGTCGCGGGGAACACGAGAAGTCATAAATAAAAACGTCAACTTTTGTGTTAATCTGGTGTGCATAGTTTGTAACATAATATAATGCATTGTGAAAATGTTGTTTCGTTTAATGTCGTTTTGCAAATGCAGTTTCAAATAATTATAATTGTGGGTTTGTGTTGTTTACAGAAATGGAGGCCAAACAAGTGGAAAGGATTGAGGAAGTCAAGAGAGAATTGGCGCACGCTCTCCAAAAGGTAGCAGATCTTCGTAAAAAGTACGTATTTTGGAGATACTTTTGCATTTGTTGCTTTAAGTGTTAAGATCATCAGTAAACTGATTAATGATGGGTATCAGGTGACTTATTGGTTGAATAAACGGGTATTTTTTTAACAGATTGTACGAAGAGGTAATGGAGTTAAGTCGTATTAGAATTGAAAACCAATTGGCGAAGTTAGAAGAGGAAAAGAGATTTGCCATGGAGGTGTCTGCTAATCTTCGAAACTTTAGATTGGCAAGTGTACAGAAAAAGTTCGAGGCCGAGGAGTTGGCTATTCGACAGAGTTATGAGGTAACAAATTTTTAAAAAGTTGGTTTCAATATGCTCATGTTTTAAATTGAACTCTTTGCTGATAATTTGGGTATACTTTGTTTACTCTCCAGAGTGAACAGCAACTCCTGCACGACTCCATTAAATCTGATTTGGAGAAAAGTATCAGCCGACTAGAAGACGACAGAGTTTACGACTACGGGTTTCAGCCATGGTTAGTTGTACAACTCCAAAACCAGAAATCTGCCGACCTCTATGGCTACAAAATGAAGAGAGCAGTGACAGCTTCTGGACCTCCATTAGTCTACGAGCTCGAGGATGCCGATATTGATTCGGACTGGGCAGTAATAAAAAAAGCTTTATCTGCGAAACGAAACTATTTGGATATGTAGAAGTAAATGGTTGAGGTTGGGTGGGAGGTTAAAAGGATGAAATACTCCATTCGTTTTCCTTATATTTATATTAATCCTCACATAAATCGACATTGTATAAAGATGATGATGGATAGTTTAATGATTTGATGATAATAAAAAATGTGATCTTCATTGATGATGTAAAATATATGCCAAATCTAAATTCTTCATTTTCATAATATAATGCACGAAATTATCTAATATTAAAAAAATAAATACTAATCAATTCAAAACGACGTCTTATTGTCGGTAACAACAAACAAATTTAATTAAATATTCGTAAACAATTTACAGTACTTATTTTATTTGCATGCATGTTTACTTCTCAAATTGTAATAAAACGTAATAGAAAAATCAAACAATACAAATTTTACAGCCTCTTCCCATTATACAAAAATTATAGACTTGGCAAGAGTACAAAATATTTTCACTACAATTAAAGTAGTTTGAGATCGTTAAATGATGAGATTTTTTTCAAATTAAAGAGATATTATAAGAGAATAGGGACTGCTAGAATGAGAATGAGCATTCTAGATTAGGCTTTTTACTTCATAGAACATGGTTGGAGATAGTACATAGCTCTTAGGTATACTCATCAAATGAGGTACGGTACACGTGGCGAACCTTCCTAGATTCCCGTGACTGCTCACCATCCAAGGATTCAGAATAAGTGTCATGTTCCAAATCTTCTTTGACTTTTAACAAGGCGCCCAGTTTGGGGTTTAAATCTGCATCCAGCTCGTCGATTCTATTTCCAACATAGTCGCACCATATTGACAGCGCCATTTGATTGGTAATTGGGTGAGCGGATGAGACTGACGGGCCCAAGCGCTCACTGGTATAGCGGGTACCATCAACACCTCCTTTCTTCAATATCTGATCTAGAACAGCTGCATCCGGCTTTGCAAACCCTTTCTTATCCAGGTGTACATCGCCATACTTCTTAATGATCAAATTGACATTACTTTGCAGGGTCTTCAGTACAGACCGCAGCTCCTTCACCTCGGAGCGAAAACCAGCATTGTCGAACTTTCTTCTCTCATCCATATTTTTCCAACGCTTCTCCAGCATCTCATTTCGACTTTTTAGAGCTTTAACACAAGTCTGTTAAATAAAGATTTTATTTTACACCTCAAATATTTCATATCATCAATAGTATGTATTTATAATTATGTTCATTGAATGTTGTGCACCTTATGAGATTTTGTCATAACTTCCATTTCCTCCTTTAGTTGAGAGTACTTACGTTCCAAAACTAACATCTTAGATGTCACATCCCGAAGGGTATTTGACTTCTCAATGAGATTGATTTCCGCTTTTGCTAAACGAGTCTGCAGTAACTTCTCACCAGAATCCGACTGATCAACTGAAAGTAATTTAATTGTAGTTTGTTAATTATGCGCAATGATTTGGTGGTACACATTCGATTCAATAAATGAAACTGTGAGTCATATCTTTTCATCAAAGTTCACTTACTATCTTCATCAATATGCTGCTTTGCGTGCGTAGTTCGAGATGGTTTCTTAATAACATTCGTTTCCAACACATTCATTTGCATCTCCAGAAACTTATCATCTTTCTTAATGAGCTCAGACCGTAATTCTAGGTTCTCCCTAGTTAGTGCCTCAACCATTTCTTTCTGTCCATTTAACCTAAAAAACACGGAATTAGATGGTTAATCTCTTTAATAAACCACGTTTCACTCCTCATATCTAGTAGTATGCTTTGTTAAGTGTAAATTAATAACATACAAATCGGATTGTTTCTGGATGATGTTATCATAACTCTGATGAACAGATTGAAACTGGAGATTGTAATTCTCGATTGTGTCCTTTAGCCCAGTAACCTCCTCCTGATGAGTCCTTTTGAGAGCTAATATCAATCCTTCAGCACGCTCCAGGCGGTCAGCTAACACGACCGGATCTGCACAGTCCAGAGTGGTTTTGGACTTCAGGTCACCTTCAAGTAATGGAAACGATTAAATAATTACTTACGTTCAACTTGATATTAGTCATTTAATCATTAATATTTAAGTCTACAGTAGGTACTTACATTTCTTTAACTCATCCCCGATTTCAGCCATACGATCCGCCAGAGGAACTGCTTTTGGATTCTTCTCCAGTAAATGATGGACACTCTTCTCCTCTACCTTCCCGAGCAGCAACGCAGCGTGATATTTCCTCGACATAATACGTCTCTCAGTCTGAAAGTAAAATAAGTATTATTAATTGTTAGCTAGTGGTACATATAAAGTCATCAGTTAACCGACTACAGGCAATCAATCACTCAACTTCAAGTAAGAAATAATTTGAACCAAACACACCGATTTTAAATCACTTGATACAATTCAAACTATATGCAAAATAAATAAACGTATGTAACTAAAACTAAACAACACGCGAGATAAATGTCCATGAAAAATTGTAGTAAATCCATAATCACAACATTCAAAACTGAAAATATTATAACAAAAGACTTTTTTAACTGCTTCTACTATGTACTAAAATATTCCTGTCGACTTAAATTAATGAAACTTTCCAGGGAATACAAAAAACTGCAAAGTCGTAAGATTGATGATTGATGCTTGCAAGAACAAAGCACTATTTGGAAGCTAGTTGAAGTTCGGTTAACACATCTTCACGCTGGTTTATTCTGTGTCTTGGTCGGTCAACGGTAACAGATGTGTCGGTCAACAGATTGTAAATTCAGATTCAAGTTAAATGATGCGAAACCCCACGTTCGTCTAAGAAACGATACGTAATAAATAATGAGATAACCCCATTAACTAGAATCCAGCTAAAAAACGTCTAAACCGTCGACCTCTAACTACCAACTACCGTACACAGCATAGCATGAAGACGCTGTGGATAGAATACAATACTAGCCCTCCCTCAAATCTAATTATCTCCCTAAAATTAGCACTAAATTTGCAAAAATTACTGACGAAAGTACAGATTAGGTCATCAATTTTGCAAGCTCAACCAACTTGTTGAAGGAAAGCTTGCAAAATTGACACATGACTACCAGTGACCAGACTACCAAAGAACCTGAAGGTACGAATAAAAAACTGACTGTAGTGACGTTTAATAGTCACATGGAATTAAGCAATCTCTCTACACGTAATCAACAAGAAAATGGGAAGTAAACTAACAATTTGATTATTAATCCGAATTCAAATCGAGTTTGAAATTAACAGAGTCTAATAAAAAGACAAAAACTAAGCAACTTTTCCACCAGCAAAAAGCACGGAAAATTGTCCTCAACAAAAAATATGCGGAAAGACACTGCTGACTGCAAGAGAGACATGCTGACGAAAAGACAAAACACAAACAAGGTACAAAAGCAAGAGCCACGGGCAAGCAGCTTCTCATAAAGAATGATGCTGCACTGGGTTCCCGAGAATAGCGCTCTACTACGGGTCATTTCTTTTGCCATGTGGGGCATGATGTATGATACAGGGTTATGCTAGCAAATGACCTTTATACTCTATGTATAAGCAGACTCCTAATGAGTTGGTTGCTTGTATCTGAACCTGCTTTTCTAGTCAAATCAAGCAAGAATAAAATAGTACTACGATATTTTAGCTTATGATACAATGATGAGGATGAGTTTTACCTCAAGTCGATCGTTGTCTCCAATTAAATGCTGGCAATGAGTTCTTTCCTCCAGTAAGACGTGATGAAGCTTTTCATTAAGGTTCTGAACTGTGAATAGGTCACGTACTTGCTTCTCCTGCTGTTCAAATTTCTCTAGTAACTGCGTCAACGATCTAGATATGCTAAAATAAAAGATAATACAGATTAATGAACATATATACGTCATATACATATATTTATGAATGAACTTAATGATAGCTTTGGATATACAACATTTATGCAGTTATCCGTGAACTCACTAGTTTTCATTCTGAACACTCCTATCCAACACCTCCCTTTGATGATCCAGTCTCTTTCTACAGTACTGTATGAACTCCATTGGATTGTCAAAAGCAGCCATCCATAAGTCAGGTCGGTTTCGAAAGTCATCTGAGGACATGATTGAGCCTGAAGATGAGCCAGGCCTATTCTCTTTGTCTTTCAGTAGCAAATCTGTCAAAAGGTCGGAGACAGATCGTTGTTTGCGGAGAGTCTTTTTCTCATGTTGATGAATGCGGTTACGACGCTGTCGACGATGATGTCGTTGAGCAAGGGCAAGGTCATCTAAAGCTTCCTGTTTCGGGGCACTCGTGCTTTGACGCACTCGTCTTCCTTCCACTAGATCCCCGTTCATCTTTTTATTTTCAATTTTATCTAAACACTAAATGAAATGCTATTTTTTAGCATTTTTTCTCACTCTTAACTGTATCTACTAATAGGGAGTTACTTACTGCCCTTTATTTTTTACTTGACATGAGGAACCCTATCCTTGGAAGTTCCAAGGACCTAGATAAAAACTTTTTCTTGCTTGTCGGTTACCCGTTTTGTTATGTTGTTAAGCAAGTGCACTTCTTGTGTGTGTTTTGGTGTATTGTGTTGTTGAAACTGGTTGAGTCTATTTCATTTGGTGTCCTCTTCGTTCATTGGATAAAAGAGGAATGATGAAACACATAGTCACACGCAACATCCAATCGGATTACCGTGCACTGCAGTGAAGGTGAAGCTATGTAATGTGTATAATGCTGTTCTAGACAAGCTAACTTGCAGTTGTAACAATGCTTGGGGATTCAATGATCTGAAAAGAAATTCTCGAAATGCAGAGTAAGAAGGGTGTGATTACTATTTTGCATGAAGTCCATAACTTTTGAATATTTATATTAAGTCTTATCGACAAAGTGTGTGATTGCGTTCGTTGCTAAGAAATTTCGTGAAAACCAAAAGGTCGGATCGGAGCAGCAAAATATTTCATTCATTAAACTTGCTAGAAATACTAGAAATCATTTGCAGAAAATCCAACAATGTTTAAGTTATCGCAAAATACATGTTATTGTTTCCTGTTCCCAACTAATACATTGTTGCAAGTACATGAAAGCTTTATTCTGTGATCGCCCCATTTGTTGCACTCATATGCACTGCCAATTAAGTTGCTAATCAATTTCTCTATAATTTAATTTTTATCATAGAAATAAGTCTCGGTCCCGCGGTATTTTGCTAAAAACGTCAGATTTACTAGCTCCGATGATTGCATGGTGTATAGCCGCATTCATTTCGAGTTATCCAATATCGAATGCATATTGGAAGTTTATGTTCTATCCTTCTCATTTTACGCATGTTGTTGATTGTTGATTGAAGTTTTGACTTTTTTTATTGTTCTTTCAGCATTTTAATGTGGATCCTGTTCTTTAAATACACCATTGTGATACATTACGATTTAGTTAATAAGGTTGATAACAACCTTTAAGTTCTTTTCGTGTTGCATTATTAGTATTTTTGGTGTTTTACTTGTGGTTGAGTCATTAAATTAGAAGTGGACTAATCATACTTTGAGTTTTATACGCTTGTGGTTATTATAAAATTGTTCCAAGGCCGAATGGGAATGGATTAGTGGTTAGATTATGCTGAACTACGAGAACTAACAGGTATGGTATAAGTTTTATCCATTATTACGCAAACCAGAACACATAATTTAAGCATTTGGTCATATCAACTCAAATGTTGCATAATTTCTGGACAAATTTTAAAAAATTGTTATATTGGCTGAATTCTACTGACACGTCTGGGGGCATAGGCTAAGTTGTCGTGATGATAGACGCAGGTTCTTACTTGAGAAGAATTTGTATTGAATGTCTTCCTAAGAAAGAGCAAACTCTGTTTGAAATGAAGGTCATTGGAATATTCAATTATGCATTATCAATTATACGTCAATGACATTATTTTTAATTTTGTACCTCTCACCTCTCACATTGTACTAATGCACTTACCGTTATATACTTATTACTATTACTAGATTTGGATCGGCATACTCTCATGGATGTAAAGACTTAATATTATCTCCGGAGTCAAAGATAAGTTAGAAATGCCAGAAAATGAATGAATATCTAATCTGTAAAAAAGGCTTTGTAGAAAATTTGGATTGACGACTGTTTATCCGGTACGCATAGGAAGACAGGATGCATAATATGCAAATTAATGTGCAGCGACTGGTACCATGTGTGAAGACACGTACCAGGCATTATACTAATTCCAAGTGTCCTACTTTTCTTCATAGTGTTCTGGTTTCCGTCCAGACATGCATATGACAATCCTGTATAGACTTATTTTCAAACTTTGTGACTAACCTTTTCTATTCAAATGGGTGCTAATTAAATGAGCTAACGTAAATATCGCTTTTCTCATCGTAACGTACTTAATACTGACAAAGAAAATAATTTTTTAGTGTACATTATTTTAATCATAAACCATACTGTTTTAAACATGAAACGTTTCTGTATTCTATTTTGGATACAAAAATTATGTATCCGTCATACGTAACATGCACTCATATTAAAGGATTGAAGTCCTACTTTTTTTCTTGATATGATACAATGTAACAAATGATTTCCTTTCCAAAGCAAACTTTAAAACAATGTTGACTTAAATATAAGCCTTTAATCTTTGAACTAACTCGATAAAGCAAATGACTGGTTGGGGCTCGTCTTCTAAAACCAAAGCTCAATACGAAAAGTGGTGAGCTATATAATAATATAATAGTTCAAAATAGTATTAGTAGCTCACCCCCCAAACCCTAACAAAGTAATTGTATCCCATAAGTGATATTCGTTTTTCACACACTGCCAAGATAAGAGGGACGATGAAACAATGTAAATACAATATATATTATAGTTTTTTTCATCGACAAACAAACACGTAAGTATATAGTGCATCCATCCATTGTTGAGTATTTGCCTCTTTGTTGCACCTCAAGCTTTCAGAAGAAGCACAATGTTATGATGTATCTACTCTGTGTGTGATATTTGCAAAGCTCTTGTTGAATCATTATTATTATTACTCACGTCACTTTTTTCGTCAGCAATTTAGCAGACTTACACGTTATCTATTTGGTGGCTGAGGTTTGGTTCGAGGGGGTACGCCAATCCAACTAATCATAAGTAAGATGAAAACATACATAATATATGAGCTATCCCAGCCCATCTCTATATATTTTCTTTTTTCATGCTATTACCAAGTTACTGCTCTCTCGTTTTGTAGTAGCAGTGGCTTGAATAATACTACGATCATCATATCATCATCAATGATAAAATGTATGCAAAAGTCAAGTAAGGAAGCATAAATATACATGTTTTTAAAAAAAATAAGAAAAACCAAGCTACTCCTCGCATCTGCTGGCATACACACGTATACTCAAAGTAAGTAGGTAGGTATACATATTATATCCCTCACAGAATTGCATTTTACTATGAAAAGGCACTTGTCTGTTGTCTGGTCTTTTCTATTCCAAGCATAGTTCATGGTGTTCTGTTGCTCGGGTGCTACACAGTACACAGCCACACTCGTCAGTTGACTCATTTCATAATCAGAAATATCACATCTCTCACGCTGCAAAAGCTGGCTACCCCTCCACTCTATCATTTTCTCACAAGAAGTGAGGACCACATACCGTAATGCTAAGGGCCTGTTGCGTTGCCCTCTCTTTTAAACGACTCATTTATTTGTAGCATAAAGTTTGATTGAATACCAGTTATACATATATACATCAAGAATCAAAATATATTATAGCTTTTTAAATGTGTGGTGTTGTTGCCCTTGAAAAATTGAATTTTATTCCTGGAAAAAAGGTGGCTTACACGTGTTCAGGTGGGTTTAAAAATATTACATATGTAAATTTATTTACGATTCGAATCTCAAAATTGCTCTTTCGAGTTTGTGTGCGTCTGCCAGTGCTAAAATAAAAAAGTGATGGATATAAGTATACTATTTCTGGTCCCATGCGACAAGACCAGCATAATATAATATAGTATTATAGAGGATATGGGGTTGCGCAAGCATGTTTATTAATGTGTGTACGTGAGTAATATGATTTTTTTTGTGGTGGTTATAGTTTTATAAAAAAAAGTGAGATAGGGATATAGAACGCTCTTTTGTCTTCATACTTTTGTGCTCATCATCGTCAGCATGATATATATATATATAATCAAATCGTCATCATTGTCACGACGAAATTAAGTTACAGCTTGTACTATGTGTTAGCACAGAGATTAAAAGGTGATCTCTAGGTTGTATTTAGGAATGAACGTGTGTGTGACAGATAAAATGATTCGAGGCATTTTTGGAGGTCCCAAAAATACGCTGACTTTGATTGTCTCCTTGATGAGTGCAAGAGAAACTTAAATGGATGGATAGAGAATGAGAGAGCAAGAGAGAGATGTTTTGATGATATAATGCGTTGCATTTTGGATCTGGATTGCCTTTATCGGTCAGTGAACGAGTAGCGTTCATTTTACGGGGTTTCTTGCGAATCCCATATAACACAAGAAGAGTTGTAGAAGTGCAGTATAAGTACTTACGTTATAATATTATTACAGATTAGAGTATATTGCATGTTGTTGATATCTGGAATGTGGAAATAACATGAGTTAAGTCAAGAGTTGTTTTTGTTCCAGAAGCTTTTGATTTGTGTGTTTTTTTTATCTCCGGTCCATCAGTATCTTTTGAGCTGCTTACTAGTAGGTATACTTTGTATAAATGTAAGTACAACATTTACCGTTGTTACAATTGAACGTGTCATCATTGAAATTGAGAAGTGCACTCACACACATCAACCTTTAAGGGTAAAAGCTCTTAGCTATATCGGAGTATGTCTTATGCGACATTTTAAATATGTTACTATAAAAGGACTAAGTAAATACAAAACTGGATTTGTTGTTGACAGTCGACACGATAAATTAATGTGGTTTGAATGATTGAGTACAATGGATTTTATACATAAATTAAAAGATATTAGAAAAGGGAAGAAACTAAAACAAAGTATGGATTTCTTTGGAACTCCAGTCAATATGTGAATCTATGCCAAGTTTTCACTCCTCCTGGCAAAAAATCTAAATTAAAGGATACATTAGTTTGATACACTCACATATCTACACTCTTTTAGCAGACAGTTACATGCGATTCTAGAGACACGCAGGATGGAGTGGACTGGACTTGTATTATTAATGGTGACTGGGAACGGAAAAAGTTCTATTTTTTACATTAGGTTTGACATTGCTTACCTGTACTGTGGTATAGTGACGTGTGACAAAGTGAGCTAACCTACTAATTTTCAAGGTTATTATAAGCTAGTCATGTCCAAACCGTATAGATATAGCTGTAGTGCTAAGGCATAAATCGAAATCGAAGGGAATCAATGTGTGATGAAATACAGTAAAAAAAGAAGGAAAGCTGGATTTTGGTATAGCTTAAAAAAGGGTCAGTTTGTTCAAGACAGTAGGAACTCTTGGCTGTGTAAAGCTAGACAATATTTTTTTTGCGAAGCAGAGGTTTCTAACACCTTTTCTGTTTGTATGATTTATCTCTACACTAATTGTAGGGGCTAATTAAAGGCTAGTGAAGGTTAAAAGCTTAGCTACATATTCCCACACTATTTTGTTCACAAACATGACATTTTAGCTAAACTTTAAAGCGGGTAATTATTGGTTTCATCTATTTTTAGGAAAGTTTTCAAGTGTATCAAAAGTGTGAATAATAAAATAGTGCAAAAAGGTAATAATCCAGCGCATGTGAATTAAAGTCATAATTTTGCAATAGTCCTTCAGGCTACTTGTTCAATAATTATTCTCATATATTTACTTGTAGTCAGTAGTGTGTGCTCTGAATCTGTTGTTTATGTGAATATTTATGCGTTTGCCATATTAACTGTTGAATACAGGAGGTAGGCAGGTGTATTCTCTGTTATTTTGTGAGGTTAACATATATATAGTGCGTTTGTTTGATAATTGTAATGGTTTTTATTGTTGTATTTGTGCGCTACAGTACATATATAGGTAGCTCATATTTCTGCACTACAAGCTCATAAAACTAGCTATAAACGTAACCTACAATTTGCTTATTTATCCCTGCAAGAATAAAAGGGAGTTAGTATTATCTGCCACAACTTTAAAGGTTTCTATTTATTGAACCAAATACAAAAGATATAAAATAGTTAAGGAGTGGGTTATACATTTATACATAACAGCAAAGTGCAAACATTAAACCCTATTACATGCTTGTTTGCTACCTTAAATGATTTTGGCACAAAAAGTACGCCACATGCCATAACATGGTTAACTACTGAACATTAATGCTACTTAGTGATTGCTAAAACTTGACTCCTCCGTGTGTGGTTTCATTGTGAAAAAATAATTGTGCATGAACTCCTCCTCTCTCCTCGCCTTTATACTCCGCATGGTAGAGCATTTGAAATAAATAAACTACTTCTCATTTCGTGTTTCTACGCATTAGCTTATGAAGTTGTGACTGTGAGGAATGCTTCCGGAAAGGATTAGAAATGGAAGATGCATTTGAAAAGATTGCAAAATTTTAAACTTAATGTGTATTAAACACAGGACACATAAAACAAAGTTCAAAATTTGCTAACAGGTACAAATCAAATCATGCAAGACAAGGAATAAATCAGAAGATCAATATTAGATAGGTGGGAAGCAGGATGACTGATTGATAATTGATAAATAGGATTGAATTGAGTGACTGCACTCCTCTCTAAAAATGAATTATTCTACGAATAATTCCCATTCTTTGCAAACCAACTAAGCATACAATTTTTTTCTGCATTTCAATTGCGGTTCATCTCGTTTGCATGAAAGGATTATAGTGCACGCTGCACAATATCGTCATAATATTTCCATCCAATGATATTCCTTCAATCTCTACATATGTTTAAATCTAGACGCATCCCATTTCAACATTATAATAATAATATTCTTTTTCGTAATCATGATGATGCCAATCTTCTTTCCTCTGACGTATTTGTTCTTGATCTGGTTGAGGAGTAAAAGCTAGACAAGAGGCAGCCTCAATACCTAAAAACTTTTTTAAACAAAAAAATGCGTACTCATTTCACTGGAAAATTGTTGCAGCAAGGTTGC
Source organism: Orchesella villosa (assembly GCA_036850725.1). Classification (NCBI taxonomy): domain Eukaryota; kingdom Metazoa; phylum Arthropoda; class Collembola; order Entomobryomorpha; family Orchesellidae; genus Orchesella; species Orchesella villosa. The sequence continues at coordinate 6,947 of JAANSM010000397.1, read as the reverse complement.
AAGCATGGGAAATCTCATGAAATTGTTTCACAAACACGTAGAGTACTGAGTACTGTTAGGAAGCTTTATAATGTGTTCACAGATAAAACACTTTGAATATATACCATATATATTTTTACAACCCTACAACCAAAGTTTCCTCTGCTTCTATTTCAAGGGACACAAAAACATCCCCTAGTGTAATGTATATCTGTGTCATAATTTGGTTTGGTGTGCACTCACTGATGCAGGTAGCATTATATTATATATATGCTCTCATAGCATTTGACTGGCATTATATTACATTGTTGCCCTTTTCAAAGCTGTACATCATTTTTCTTCTTCTCAAGTACAGTAGTAGTAGAAAATAGTAGTTTGAATGGGAAATGGAGTGATTGCATTGTGATGATGTGATTGTAAATGATGAATCTCAAGCTCTCTTCTTCTCTTAGCTTTATCTAGGTAAACTCTCATCACAATTCAATACGGGACACACTGTTTCTATATATCTATTTCTCTCCCTTTGGTTTTTCATACGTTACGTTGTCTTCTCATATAGTTAGATGCGTGTATTTTATGAATGCAAACTTGGATTGTGAAATAAGGTATAAAACGAGATAATATGGTTGTGGCTCACAGAGGGCTAGTAACTTATAATAATAGTAATAGGTACATATACATATGCAGTTGTAGTGGAGTAGAAAGCAGTCGTGAACGTTTTGTAGTAAGCACAACCAGTGGTGGTTTGGATTCGGGTTGGTTTTATCTATAAGAATTACATATATATTATAAGTATATGAAAAGAGATAGAAAGGGTAGGAGATGAAATGGAGATAGATACATACATACATCCATAAATTTACACGGATATATAGGTACATATTGTAACATTCATAAAAAAAGCATGTATATCGATAGGGAACAAAGATGATAAGAGTTTGCTGGTGTTAGATCCATATTATCCTCTTATGACTCTGACTCCGTTCTCTGTACCTAGCTAGAAATAAATGTATATACATACTTACGTACTTAGTTTGCTGACTGGTTCGGCTGAGGGCACACAGGATGAATAGGACAAACGAATGCAGTGCAACATACTTTCATAATCAACTTGCTTTTGCTTACTTGTTTGTGGGCAGATATAGATGAGAAAAAAAAACATAGTTTCTATATAGGTATATACCAAGTAAATACAGCTACAACAAGTCACATAATAATATGCAACGTAACGTACTTACGTTTATGATGTTTCTTACGCGTATGATGTTGTTTTTTTTTAAATTGCGTATGTTAAAAAAATGCATGTATGCATGTACATAATATATTATATAAAATAGTAAAAAAAAGGTAAAATTCTGAGTACCATATTTATAATATTGACCATAAAAGAGTCAAAGATATTTAAAAAAGAGAGAAGCTATTATAATATGTTATATATGGACAATTCCTCAGAGGGTGTTTGTCTTCCAAATCACTATGAATGTACGTAATATATATACATACGTATTATAGATGTGCATAAAAAGTACACACATATATGAATAATATGTGAAGTGGCCTTAAGCTCGTCAGTCACGTAAGCATGCCTGGCTAATGCACATATGTATATTTGTGTGTGCACCATTTAATCGTAATATTTTGCTAATGAAGAAAAATAAGGTTTATTTTTTTTTTAATTTTCAACTGTGATTTACCTTGATTTCTGCTATTTATGGGAGAGCTTGGATTATAGGGTTGATTGATGAGTAACCATAAAGAATTTCGTAGGAAAGCGGTACAAGAGCTGTTAACGCAATCAATAGGGTATTATTTCATGTTTGTTTTCTTACATCATCATGCTACACATGAGGTACCCTATAGTTAAGACTTATGCAGGGTTATAAAGCAGATATGGTTTAGCGTGAGCAGGTCAGGTTGTAAAAAAAGGAACTGTTTTTTATTACCCCAATCGTAATTGTATTGAGAACCCAATGTCCTCTATTTCCGTTAAACATGTTTAAAATGGATGAAAAGGGAGAGCTATTGTAGAATAGCTTCTTCTGCAAGACAAAACCCAGCGTTTAAGATTCGTTAGGAGCTTAAGCGAAACAAAGGAAATAAGACGAAAGTAACGCATGCGACATTAGGATTGTGATGAAGTTGAAAGTTAACGCAGTTTTGTAACTTGTTTACTTCCAGTTACGAGGATTGAGTTGATACTGAGTGGGATCTAAAGGGACTGGAGGAACCTCCAAGGAGGTCCCGAGCTAAATGTCTAAAATGGCAGAAGACTTTTCTTTTAAAAGACCGGAGGAAGCTCCCACCTTCTACCCATCGGCGGAAGAGTTTGCCGATCCATTGGCATATATCAGCAAAATCCGACCGACTGCAGAAAACTATGGGATCTGCAAAATCAAACCACCTGCTGTATGCCATTTATTCAGTTTAAATGTGTTTGTTAATGAAAAGAAATCAATTGTGCTTCCAAAAATATCGTGAATGATGGTGAATGAAAATGAATCAGTTAATTGTTGACGAATAGTCATAATAATTTAAGAATCCAATTTAGTAGTGGATAATGTGATTCTCATTCTGGCTGTGATTCTCTTTCGGATATACGGTAGAGAAAACGGGGATATTCAGTAACCCTGGTATGGAAGCACTTAAGTTTGTTATGAGCGTGTTTTAGTGATTCGTTTCTTTGTATTAATTTAGTATTGGGCACCCCCGTTTGCAGTAGATGTTGACAAGTTCAAGTTTGTACCACGTATACAAAAAATTAACGAGCTAGAGGTAAGTACACCAAAAACTGTCTTTCTGTGATACTGTTTTATTGTGCTGCTAAGTATCTCAATCTACATGGATTATGCATGCTCAGACAGACTAACGAATAATCATCCTCACTTTGCCTTGAAATGTGCCTTTACATTGGCAGTGTTCTAACGGCTATCAACGCAATTTCTTGGAACTGCTTGGCTGCCATCCAGCAATTTCACTGTTCCATTTGTGTTATTTAGTACAATTTATATGCTTTGGTGTCTATCTACACGTGCGTTTCATTTCTGTGCATTTCCAAATAAATGAGTTTATACTCATTTAAAACAAAAGAAATTGCGTTGATTCAATATAATATGTATGATTCAATAGAAAATATTGTGAAAGATGTGTTATAGGCATGCGTAAAGCTTAGGTTGCTATTGATTCACATAGCCCCTTTGTAAAAAATTAAGTGTCTGAGAGTCTGATTAAGATTAAGGTTACACGTTGCAAGAGTCTGTCTGCCCATCCTGATGATAAATGGCACTAAATACTGTGATAAATTCATTTTCTAATCAAGGTTTGATTTGTATTCCAGGCTATCACAAGAATAAAGCTCAATTTTCTAGATCAAATTTCAAAGTTTTGGGAACTACAAGGCACTTCCCTTCGTATACCAGTGTTTGGGCATAAGGCGTTAGATTTGTATACGCTTCATAAGCTAGTACATCATCAAAATGAATGTAAGTCATGAGTGAAAGTAAAGAAAGTAAAGAGTCGAAAGTACTCATTGGTATACAAAAACGTAGTGTATAGTTTGGTATATGGGACTAATTTGTATTTTTTATGGTAATTAGACGACTACAATAAGATAAATGACGACAGGCGCTGGAACATGATAGCTATGCGAATGGGACTCCAGTCAAATGGTAAAATGAGTGTTGGAAGCCAGTTGAAAGCACACTATGACAAGATATTGTATCCTTACGATGTTTGGAAACAAAATCAAGGAAAAAAGAAAAGTGTAAGTATTCTGTGTTCTTGGAAGTTTTTTTTTGAAGAGCGTTGCTTCTACACTTTTACACTTGAAATAATTCCTAATTAACTTATCCAATTTATTAACAGGATTCACCAAAGAAAATGAGCAGCAATGGTAATACTAAAGGACGAATGGGAGGGAGAATGAACGGGGGAGGTAAAGCCAAACCTGATAGATTTGACCCGGTATGTGTTGCATTATGCAGTATTCCTATATTCGAAAGCTCCTAAAAATATTTAGAAAATTTAACTTATATATTATTGCTGGATTTTATTTTCAGTTGGCAAATTACGTTTGTCAAAACTGCAAAGGTGGGGATGTCGAAGATAAAATGCTTCTTTGTGATGGATGCGACGACAGTTATCACACGTTTTGCTTGAAACCTCCCTTGGACGACGTCCCTAAAGGTAAATATTCGCACCACATTTCAAATTAGCAAGAAATAAATAGCTTATAACTTCATAATTTATATTGAAACGTGTTTTTTTAGGAGAGTGGCGGTGTCCAGATTGTTTAGAAGAAAAGTTAAGTCGACCCAATGACGGCTTCGGGTTTGAGCAAGCTACAAGGGAATACACACTCCAGCAATTTGGTGAAATGGCTGATACGTTCAAATCCGATTATTTTAACATGCCAGTGCACATGGTCTCATCTGAAATGGTGGAGAAAGAGTTTTGGCGCATTGTGTCAGCAATTGATGAAGATGTAATTGTTGAATATGGTGCAGACTTGCACACAATGGACCACGGTTCCGGTTTCCCAACCGTATCAAATAGTGTTAGTGACTCAGATGAAGTTTATATAAATGGTGGGTGGAACTTGAATAAGCTTCCTGTACTCAACGGCTCAGTGTTTGCTCACATCAATGCCGACATTTCCGGAATGAAAATTCCGTGGATGTATGTGGGTATGTGCTTTTCCACCTTTTGCTGGCATAATGAAGACCATTGGAGCTATTCAATCAATTATCTTCATTGGGGAGAGCCAAAGACATGGTATGGCGTTCCTGGGGGTAAAGCAGATCAGTTTGAAAATGCAATGAAATCAGCAGCTCCAGAACTGTTTGCACAAGCGCCAGATCTTCTTCATCAACTTGTGACTATTATGAATCCTAACATTTTGATGAAGTCAAATGTCCCAGTTTATCGGATGGATCAGAAGGCTGGTGAATTTATTATTACTTTCCCTCGAGCATATCATGCTGGATTCAATCAAGGATACAATTTTGCAGAGGCAGTTAACTTTGCTCCTGCTGATTGGGTAGACTACTTAATCAAACTGACATAATTCTCATTGAGAATGAACGCCAAACGCCATGAAAACTATGTCTAATTCCAATTTCTAAATGCTTAATAGGTCGCAATGGGACGAGAGTGCGTTCTCCATTACTCTCGACTTAACCGGTTCTGCGTATTCTCCCATGACGAACTTGTATGTGCAATGGCTGCTGATCCAGAAAAGTTGGATTATCTAATTGCCTTAGCCACTTACAAAGATATGCTAAAGTTGTTTGAGTCGGAAAAAGGTACGCTTACCATTCAACTTTATTTGAAAATACAGAAGCATTTATGTTAAGTCGTGATTTCCTAAATAATACTTTATTCCCACTATTGTAGAACAAAGAAAAGCAGTACATGAATGGGGTCTGAAAAGTACAGAAAGGACGGAATTTGAACACCTTGCAGATGATGGAAGACAATGTAACGTTTGTAAAACTACGCTTTTTCTATCTGCCATTTCGTGCAATCATTCCAGAGGATCTTCAGCAAAAGACACGAAGCTAGTCTGTCTCAAGCATTACGACCAATATGGGTGCAGGGAGTGTAAGAAGGATCCAGCAAACCATATCATGAAGTAGGTTACTACTACACTTTTAGCTAATATAGAAGTTTAACTTGCGAGGTAAATTGAATGATTCTAACTTTGATAACTTTTCAATTCAGGTATCGATACACGCTAGACGAACTACCAGAAATGATTAAATCATTGAAAAGCCGCACGGAGAAATATGAGACTTGGGTGAAAACAGTGTCAGAAGGCTTACTATCCAAGGAACAGAAACTCTGTAAGTGTTAATAGAAATGGATACAAAATTGCGAATCTAAGTTAGACAGAATTGTGATATAAATTCTTTTTTTTGAATTTGGACAGCTCTTGAGGAATTGCGCGAGCTAATTGACGAGGCTGAAACACATGAATATCCAAAGACGGAGTTATTAGAAAGTGCAAAGAAAGTTCTTGCTGAAGCTGAAAAAGCATCGAAAATCGCAAAAGCCCTCATTGGTACCCCTGCCGTTCGTACAAGGTTCGTATTGTAAAGTAATCGCGAGGATGATGAAGGCGTTTTGATACTAAATTGCTAAATCTTCTTTCTAATTCTATTTTATTTCACTGTAGGAAAGGATGTGCCTCAGATTTGAAGTTCAAATGCAGCATAACAGAATTGAAACTTCTCTCGGAAGAAATCAGTTACTTGAGAGTTTCCCTTTCAGAGCGACAATACGTAACCAGCTTGTACCTTAAGGCGAAAGAGTTGCAAGAAAAGGTTATCAAGTTTATTGAAAGCAGTAATGTTTCGTTGGATGAAATGTCGGATTGTTTGGAGGAGACATTCATTTTGGATGTGGAATTTGAGGAAGCCTTGCAACTGAGAAATGTATGTTCCATTACTTCTACTGTGGGAGTTGTGAATGAAAATGGCATTTTACAGAAAGTTCATGAATTTTTATTTATTTTGTTTTCCAGAAATATCTTAGGGAAAAATGGCTTCGACTAGCGAATAGTGATGATGATGAAGATGCTGTTTGGACATTTGATTACTTAAGGAAAATCATCGAGGAGGGTAACGACATTCACAGGAATGAATCGGCGGAGAAGCGAATGGAAGAGTTGTGTGTAATGTTTCAACATGCTCACGATTGGGAAGATGCAGCTTTCAAAATCATTGCATCCAAGTAAGCTCTCCGTTTCAGATCAATACAAAAATAGTAATATTTTTCTGACTCAAAGAATGATTATACTAATGCTTCAAAAGGAGTAGTTGCATTAAGGGCCATTTCTCGGAATAAAAATTTCCAATCCATTTGCTGAATTTTTCATTATTGCTATAAATGATGGAAAATATGGACTACAACTACCCTGGAGGGTTCTTTGGGAATGTAATGAACTGCACTATGACGTAATAGTCATACGG
>JAANSM010000396.1:0-29996 GCA_036850725.1 Orchesella villosa | reverse complement strand
GTTTCCGAGGAAACGTGATCACAGACAGACACACAGACAGACAGACAGACAGACAGACAGACAGACCGACAGACAGACAGACAGACAGACGCCAGACTGATCTCAATATCTACTAATACGCGTTTACAACGCTTTCAGTAGATAATAAAAGAAAACGTGTAGGCAGTGAGTGTAGTTATAATATGTATGACGATGATGCATGCATGTATATATACATGCATACCGACAGAAAAGCCTCAAATCTAGCAAGAATTCCAACCAAAACACATTTTCTCTTGCATGCAAGTGATAGATTTTTATGTTGTTTGCCTTGTCTTCTTTGTGATGTGCTATGCATAACCTACCGTACCATCTCCCTATTACATTAAAGCGAGTTGGAAAATATTTAGCATATTAACAATGCAATCCTGATTAGCAAATTGGAGTCATAATAAGTTTAGTAATGAGATTAGTGTGCTTTTGCAGATGCACACATAACATTATACACGCAACTAACTTCTATCACCATCAACATACATGATGATGCTCCTTGTTCACTCCTTTGTTTAGTTAGAGTCCTCACTTTCAGCTATTCTGACACCATGCTTCTCATTAAGACAGGGTGCTTTTGCTGGTAATGTTACATACTAGTTAGTTGTGTGGTGTGATGAGTAAACATTAAACATACAAAGTTAAAGCAGGGAAAACACTAGTTGTTACATAATAACGAGCAACTTGTTTAAATTAGCCTTAAAATTGTTTCGCATCCTACAGTCATAACGTCGTCGTGCTCCTTTTCATAATATGCCGAATCTCACAAGACACAATTGCTTTATATGAAGAGTAAATTGTTCCTTATCATTTTGAGTAACGAAACTCAACACAATCATGATGACGCTACATAAATAAGCTCCTAGTCTATTTAGCAGACCAACAAACCAGCTTATAAAATGCTCTCGTCCTTGCTTGCCAGAGCCAGAAGATATTTATCGCTTTATACAAGCTCCCTTCCCATTCAATTTACCCGTATCCTTCCCACAATCTTATTCGATATACATTCTTAAAGCTTTTAGCATCAAATTTTTCTTGTGGAACATGTTTATAAGAAAGTAAATACGATATAAACATACTATATATAATAATGATTCTGCCGCGAGAGTGAACACACTTAATGGAACACTGGATCATTCAGAAAGTAGTAGTGTAGTGTAGTGTACAATAAAGCATCTTATCTCATCACGATCATCTATCTCATATTCCATGTAACAATGACACAACAACATGTGAATTAATACTAAATCCCATAAAACACGTAACGAATTGAGATGAAAATGAATATAGACACTTCAGTCAGCGCGATTACAACATTACAGGTTTTTGTTTGGTATTTAATACTGGGGCAATCACCAGTTTATACATTTTAACACGGATATTTATATATCAAAAGGCAAAACCAGACAAGACAACCTTGCAACGGCGGACGGATGGAGTGGTGGTAAACGTCACAAAATAGCAAAACCAGTAGTGAAGTAGTTGTTTTACATAAGTGTATTATTATTATTACGTTACGTATGAAATATTATTACCTTATGCCACTTTACCTCTTCACCCACTTTTCATTTTAAGGATCATGCTAAAATAAACTTCAGACTATACGTACTAAGCCTGAAACCCACGAGGAGTACGTATGAATGGCCAATAATTGACTATGGACTAATACGATTCTTTACTTACTGATATGTCCGGATTCTCATATAAGCCGTATATGCCCCTCTCGTACCTAGTCCTGCCAAGCAAGTTACGATTTACAATGATTATGCGTATATCAAATACACTATGAAACGAGAATGAACACAAAGTAACAAAACAATTAGGATTGTGTACACAAAAAACTAATGCGTCGCCGTCTCAATTTCTTCGCCTTGCAAAAAAGGAAACAACGAGCAGGTTGAGAACATTGTACACAATACATTATGTTGCATCAAGAACTTGCCAGATGCTCCTTTCTATATAGGAAGAAAGAGATGCGAATCTTATAAAATGTTACCATTCTCAAGATGTGTCTTTTGTCTTCCATTTCATTGTAAATCGCTTTATTGTGGTTTTAACACTGCCATTTTTATGGTCAGCAGATAATTCGTTTACAGCTAATTTAAAGATAAGCAAGACTGAAAAACAGCTCCTGACTCTTTTGCTTGGTCGTTATTTTGCATATTTTGACATACACCGGATACTCCTTGTCTTTAATTAAATGTACCATCTCTTTATGATGGAAACGTCAAGACGTAGACGGCCAATTATGACACGCTAAATCATCTAAAAATTCTTATCAATCTCATCAAATGGGATTATGTATGGGTTAGTTATGTATATAATTCTCGTCTCCGTCCTCTCAAAAGCATTATAACCTAATTACGCATTTCCAGCAGCATGTAACGTGAGAAATGCATTTTATGTCGATCAATCTGCATGCTAGACACGTTGTTTACAGGACACTCCTGAGCTACTTATGACTTGAAACTACACATCGTCTTTCGCTTGTTGACGTTACAAAGATAACTGCTTAGAGTGCCTAAATGTTATAGATAAAAAAACACCACAACTTCAGACAGCATTGATCGCATTTTTCACTCTATTTAGTAGTCGCAAATCGTAAAAGGGGTAATAAATACAAAGTATTCATGTTAAAAGCGATATACAGCATAAAGTGACAATTTTGAAACGAAGTTTTATTGCGTGCATTCGATGACCTTTTTGGGTCAAGAGGTAAAGACAGAGAGATACAATTCGAGAATCTCTTAATCTAAATGCACTCAATAGTGAACACATGTCAGGTTTTGTCGGGCTGATATATGATATCATTTACTTTTGGATCGATAGCATATTATCATCGACAAGGCATGTGAGAGTAAGATCAGAATTCAGAATGATCAGATCATATTAAACGTGATCCTGCTCAACAACCAACATTTCCATGAAGATCAGGAAATAAAGTCAAAAACAGCCTTGACAAGATCTTTTTAAGTGATGAGTTGAGTAGCGTCATGTCATGCCATTCCAATCCAAGCAAATAATCATCCATTGCAAACCCCAATCATCCATCCGCCATGCTCTGCTATCACCCATTTTTTTTATCCTTTATCAATTTAAATTATTAAATTGCCACATTCGATACAAAAATATGATTGTAAATGTGATAATGTGTCTGCATGTATAGGTATTTTAACTATTCTGGTTGTTTTGCTAATATAGACCGTGTGTATAATAACACAAAGTATAGAAAAGAGATTACAGAATGCAGGCTCAAAAAATTGGCGATGAATGAGATGAAGGGTGGAAGAATTGCAACACTTGATAATAATATCGTACAGTACACACTTCACGTAAAAGAAAGGTCTTCTTTGACATGAGCCCATCAAAAACTAAGCTGCGGCAGTTATAGGCCAAAATATACATATATATCTTATATATTTTGCGTGTGAGTGATGTGATATGATGATGAGCACACAAGGACTTAAAAGACATTAACATGATATTTATTATGATATATGGCGATGATGTAAATGAGACCTCCAGCCTTCAGCATTAATTTCAACAGAGCGAGTGTGTGTGTGTGTGAGGAAGAGTTGGTTTTGGAGTGTTTACATACGAGAGTTTGCTTAAAACACTCGGAATCCTGACAGAAGAGTCAAGTCAGAGAGCTAGAGTGCAAGAGGATAGTACACATAACGCATAATAGCATTTTGCTTTTTGGACTGGCCTTTCTGGTTTTGGTTTGTTGACGATCATCATCATCAACATGATGATCACGACGCTGCCGCTACGAGATAATCCTTTTTTAGTTTACGAGAATGGATACCAAATGTCAAATCCTTTCGCACTTTCTTAACCGACTTTAACTAACACGTTACGCTAACACCAACATCAACCACCACACACCAACATCAAATACACAACCATTTCAGAATTCATTAGCCAAATGTACAGCTTGCCGTTTGTAGAATAATGTTTTTCTAATTTTCATAACAGGCTGTGTGATGCTGATGATATGTGACTAGCTTATAGTGTACTGTTAAACCTTGTTATTTTATTTGCAGGGGTGGGATGATGATGGAATGAGTCCTTCTTCGAAAATAAAATTACAAACTCTTTGATTATTACCTTATATGAATTCAAATGCCCTTTAACAAGTCACCAGAAGAGAGTCGTTTTCATATACTTTTTGAGGGCTCATCATCAACATCAAAATAAAATGTGCTGTTATAATGAAAAATCAGTTTTGATCTGTTGTGAAAGACACACACATTTCATCCCTCCTCCCTCAACGTCTCTTTGAGTTTTTATGCTAACATGTATGTATGACAAGTGCATTTTTATGACATTTTGAAATGTTTTTGTTCTTGACATGATTCTTATTTGCGTATATGAGAGGGCGAATTATACTTGAGTACGAAGGACTGAACTGAAAACTAACAGACAGATGAAATTGATGCTTTGTTTAAACGAGCATGCATATAATATACAAATTGATAACAACGACAGTTTTTGGTTTGGTTAGCCTAGCGTTTGATTTGGTTTGTTGGTGGCAGCAGCTTTAGCCTTATCAGCCCGTATATAACGCACAGGCACAACCTGTAATGGTCTATTAAACATAGCAATCCATCTCCAATTGTCAGTCGAAAGCCATAGTACATTCAACATTGCGTACATTTATCTTAATTGGACGATTTCTTGTGTGCATGCAGAAATAAAAGAAAGAACAAAAGGCTATATACATCCTATATCCTATCTGATCGTTTTGTTCTGAGCAGAAGCAGAGGTATAAAAATTGACAAATACATATGCGTAACATTAGGTCGTTACGTTTCAATGTCTATATTACAGCGCAGCAAACCGAGTCCGTCATAATAACGATAATTGCATGAAAATTAAATAAATTACTGACAACAAGGATTTGAGGTCAAGCTCTGTGATGATTGCGACAAGGAGGTACTATACAATCACATCATATATGAACATGCTACTTGGCTTGTTGTCTCGTTTCAATCGTTTCATTTTGTTGGTCGCCAACTTGTCAAAACTGAAACTAAAGCAATAAGGAAGTACTTTACAACATGCTCATGATCAATCCTTTAAGAAAAAGTTGAATTGAAGCCCTTTTTTGAGGGGGAACATAATTGAATTGAAATTATTTGTAATTAAAAACATTGATTCCTATGCAAATTAAGGTGCATAAAGTTTGTTTGCTTGGGTCAAATAGTCAGATTGTCAAGTGACAATTAGCTTGTGAGAACGTACTATGCGTACACGAACAATAGCGTGTATGTGCGTAGGTAGCTTGTTTGTACACACAGCATGAAATATGCATAATATTGGATCATTAGATTCAGACCTACAAATTAGAGCAATGCCAAATGTGAGACGCAATTAAGACAATCACATTTGATAGATTTATGGCGGCAGGAGTTTTGGACTATGTGACAACTAATACGAAACCGTATCATTAGCTAAGACACATGAGCATCATGAATGGAAGCACTTTATCTAATGGGATGAACTTCTGCAGAAGTCGAATTGGATAGGATGGGCGAAGAGTTGTGATCCGAGAATCATTCTCGTTTAGAAACCCGAGTTTCAATTGAACACATCGCTTCCCTGGTTTCTTCCTATTTACCCAATCATCTGCTGATCATACCAAAACGGCAGGAAGAAAACATGAGAAATTACTGCTGGATGGAAACAAATTTCTATCAATTTCCACAATTCCATTACACTCATTTTTTTCATTTTTTCATACACTATATATCGACCTAGTTTTGGAGAAAGGAAGCCCAAAAAAGCTGATTTTCCATTATCCACATCATTTCGTTTCTCTTCTTCAGAAAATGTCAAATGCCAGCACAGTGCAAGGACAACTCGTTTCATGTAGTGAAAGGAAGCAGTGGATCTTCCCTCTTCTAGTAAGCACAACTACGTTCCTATTTCAGGTCCCAAAAACTACTTTTTTTTGCATGAAACAGATGAACACAAAAGCTTTTTACTTTAACACTGATGGTTGCTGGTCGGTGGGACTACACGAACAAGAGTGAAGTGGTAAAAGCATACACTAAGCGTTTTGGTTTTCTCTTTGCTCTCTCTCTCTCTCTCTTTCCACTTCTATTTGTACGGTCTGTCAGTTTCCTCAGAACGTGAACTCGGTCAAAATCGCTGAATGTAGGAAGGAATGAGTTGTAGGAGGAAAAAAATTGTATACTCTTCTGGGCTTAGCTAGTCCGTTCTGGTTCTCCTTTAACTTGCTCCTACATCTCCAATGCGTTTCTTTTGGGAGTACTTACGTATACTCCCGTGCTGTAAATCAATCTTCAAATGTGCGGAGCAGAGCGGATATCGCATGAGGGAATCGCAATATACATACATATCGTACATACATATTAGGCTGCCGAAAAGAAGAAGTATTTTTGCTGTCCCAAAATGACAGCCAATTTCCATTACTTCCCTACGCTCTTTTCTCCCAGCTCAGATACTTACAGACATCAGCAGCAGACAATCCTACCAGACCAGATACCATTTTAGAATCTACTCAGTCATTTGTCTATTCAACGAATTAAATGGAGATAACTGCCTTTTTGCATAAATTAAGTGTGGCTCCAGGAGAACACCGCAGCTTCTCATACGTATTATGCAATTTCTTACAGAACTTTGGAAAAAAATGTTTAACTTTTTGCCCCGTGTCCTATCTACTTCTACTTGCTCTCAAAAAGTTTTGACCCCTTTTAAATTGTAGCACGTTTGAGTAGGGAGGAGCACCACTACCCGAAGATGGTTAACTTATCCTGAATACGCATCTGTAAGCATGAATTTTTGGCTAGAGACTTCTTGCTGCTTTTCCTTTGGAATGAAGTACATAGCTGAAAACTCAAATTAAGATGAAGCGCATCTGGCTCAAGAATCCGCATGACAATATTCAAAGGAAGCACGGGTTAACCTTTACGTGCATGCAGAGGCTCAAATATAATTTCCTAAAGTCAGTCCGTACCTTCTTCCCTTCCAGTTTCATTCAAATTAATTTGCCTCAATTTACTTCATTACGCGTATCTCGCTGCATATATATGAATTATATTAAATCAAAGGACCGTTTATATGAGGAGATGCCAACCTCTACCAGTCACACAAACTTTAGGTACTTTTTGACAGAAATCGATAAGCATTTTCAGACATTTGATGGACTATATTACTATATTACACATTGCCTTTCCTTGCGTCCTTCTTTCCAGTAGTATTTCATCAATTTTTTGGGCTCCTTCTCCTTCCCACCATTCATTTGATCTATCCCATCCTAAAGGGAATAGAAAATGCAGATGGAACATGTATTCGTGTATAATCATCATCACCATCACCCATGCCAAAAAAAGCCAAAGGTCGAGCACATTTGTCACTGACTATGAAGAACCTACATAATTTGCGTGCATACCAAACCCAATTCGATATGCCCCACACCACACAGCACTTATAAGAAAAAGAAGAATCGAAACACAAGCGATTCCGTTTTCCTTCCTTCCCCATTATAACTCATGATGATTTATATATAGTAACTAAATTGATGATACGATTTCTGCAGTGCATGCAATGCATATGTATGCGTTTTCTTATGCCATGCGCATACATGCAACATTTCAACCAATTCATTTTGACTGCTGAATTTTTGACAAAGTATTTCAGCAAAACAAGGAACAAAGGAAGTAGCTAGGTACGCCAGGGAGATGGACATGAACTGAAGGACCTCATGACAAGCAATAACATGGATACACGAGCGAGCCTATAGAATATTCCGTGCAACCAACCGATCCCTTCTTCCCTTATATCATGTTTAGAGCTCTCCTTTATGAAAAACGATGTGCTCTTCTATCCAACTCGGTAGCGAAAACGCTCCTGAGTGAGTGACTACACTAATGTACAAAGTATGGTGAGCATAATTTATTGCATGGCTCAAGGTGAGCCAACATAAACGAATATAGGCACGATTTCTACGTAAGTACTTCTTTGTATGATGCAAGTCAAGCAAAAAATTCTCTTCAGATAGTTGAAGTCATATACATTTATATATTATATTATTATAGCAATTTCCTTTTAGCTCTTCTTCCTTTTGTCACACTTGTGTCACATCCCCATCATCTCGTATTCGCTATATTATGCTATATGATTACCTTCATAACTTTTTAGTAGACAGGCAGACAGTGGTAACGGAGAAACAGTGATATCGTTATCACTCGACTCTCCATACACGTTACAAGAAATGGGTCGTATCGTAACATAGAAATATGATAATTGCGTTAGAATATCGTGATGTGCTACTACGTTTCTTCCATCTCATTATCATTGCATTTTTTTGCTAGTCACAAACCTCCGCATTTTTAGTCTACCACTTCCAGCACCGTTTTAGCCCTGATTTCACTCATTGAGATGATCATCATGATGAAGATGATGGCAGAAAGGAGCTTCCGCATGTGAATATTAAGTTTGAAACTACGTGACATGATTGAGCTAACTAGGCTAAAGTCTGCTTTCAGCAAAACACATTAACAAAAATTTCTTCGCAAAAAAATCAATTTTCAAGAGAATATTTTTTTTCAACCAGGAAATCATTTTGGTTTTTTAGCATTTCCTAATATTGCATAACTATACGTGAATGCCTATATGCGGAGGAGAAAAATGGAATGGAACATATGCACATCGTTTATACTCCTAGTTGACAGTTGGTTTGACAGAAGAGATTCGGAAGAAAATGTTTTTGACTCGGAGTCAAGAAAAAGAAGCCAGGCTGTACATATACTATGTTTTATTTAATGAAAGCACAACAACAGGGAGCAGCTAGCAATTGCAGTATGAGTCAACCTTTCTGGAATGTTTGAAACAAAATAATGGGTGTACGTAAAAGTGAAGTATAAATATACGCCAACTAACCAACCACCAGACCAGAAGCGTATAGCGAAAGAAAGCAAAGCAAGCAACGGCTGATCTTATGACGGTAGTGGGATGCCTTTAGCAGCCATGCACACACATTTTGGGGCTTCTGCCAAAATGAAAGGACATCCGAGCCTACATACTTATAATATACGCTTACGCTCTTTGTATCACAAACATATCTTTAGTTTAGTCTGGTGATGTGATGATGATCATCACCTAAAGTTCACTAAAATGCATTAGCACAAGTGCCAAAAATTCCAACGGAAAATATATTACTGAAAAGAAAATCTCTCTCTGCTCTCCATCTTCATTTCCTTCCTACTCGTCTCTCTTTTTGCTGTGACAATTAAGAATATATGATAACTCTTAAAACCCGTATTATAAACACACGCAGACTGTCCCTGGCTTATTTTTTCCTCTTAATTTCTTTCTTTCTTTTTTCACTACTACATATACACATGCAAGGAAAAGCACTTGTCGTAAGCTTCACTTGCCTTCTGCTCCTCTTCTCCTAAATAATATATGGCGTATGGCATGGAATGGTACGACCAAGAGCTGGTTTAAAAATAGATCGTTGTGAAAACTGAAAACACTTTTGAACATATTCTTGATTCGCAACAACATGATGTCAAGAAATTTTTGCTCATTCAAGTTTTTATTTTTCAGCTACACATACAGAGAGTCCTTCATTATTATTGTCGGATACAATTGAATGGGAATGACTGAATACTATGAGAGGGTAGAGAGAGAGAGAGAGAAGTAGAAAGCCTGCAAATGAAACGAAGCCATAAAGCTGCAGCAATCCGTTTTATCCTGTAACCTCAAGTTAACTGACAAGGAATGTGTTTTGGTAACTTTGCTTCGGGTAAAGGATCTTTTGAGAACGGGTTCACTTCAAACATGCAAGATTACACACAAAGTAGTCATGATTAAACCAACTAGCATGTACATGACTGTGAGACATGAGCCAAAACTTTTTTTTTGCTTCCTTTCGCAATTGAGAGCAGAGCAGCAGAAAAGACAGGGGAAAATGTCAAACTACTAATGAATACCGCTCTCTATCTCCAGTATTACTATTCATGAATTTACGGTATGACAAAAATAAAATTCCATTCAGAGTAGTCCCAAGAGACTCCTATCAAGTACTTGTATCAAAGCACAGAAAACAATCTTTTCCTTTTAAAACGCAACATTGTGTTGAATATGCGAGTGTGAGTTTGAGCAACGAAAAAATGAGATTCTTTTTTTGAACAAAAACTTCAAACTTGTGACATTACCCGTTCTCTAGACACATAGAAAAACTAACTAGTACGTTTTTTGACAATATCATACAAAAACTTTCTTGCCTTACCTCGCATTCAAGTAGTTAGTAATGTCAAATGGCAGAGTAGAGGATTTAAACTGGTATAAAAGTTGTCTGTAAACGCGTCATCATATCAAAACCAAAATTCACGGAGGAAAAAAAGCACTAAGCTCAGGAGAGTTATTCTAACGTTAAGTTCTTATACTTTCGGTAATGGTACGAGCAGACACAAAAGTCATGAGAACGTCAAGTCAAAAGAAGGAAGAGCCATATAGCGCATTATACATACAAAGAGACGAATTACTAGTCGAACGAAACTACTGAACTGTTGCAATTTTCCTCCCATCCATATTCGTATATAGCAAGCCAGAGACTTATTGAACATTAACACCGATAAAGTAGAGGTAATTTATCAGAGGATATTTTTACTCCTGGCTGAACTGTCAACTGTCAAAACTTTTTTTGACAATGCTGAATATGCATAATACACCAGCAAGCCAATGTACACAAACGAATGATCAATGACACGACAAAACTACTAACATCATTACTACCATTGGGTAATTCAGGAGGAATACATCATTTCCACATGAAATGATTACAATTTACATGATATGTGCAAACTGCGAATGCAGACGTATGATAATGAAATAATAGGTTTACTTTACATTCTTGTGCGAATGGAATGGATTCATCAAAATATGCTATCATTTTACTGGAATAAGGAAACGAAAATTACACTTACAAAGTCAAGATTAACACATTTGTGCGCATACATAAAGTATGAGGAAGCAATAATGGAGGAGCACACCGTGATGTAGGTACACATTTATGCATGCATGCATGAAGATGAGCAACAACAGAAAATTCAATAAAAGATTCATGTGATTGGGATTGTGAATGCGCATACAAAAGAGCTTTTGATAACATTATGATCGTCTTTTAATATGCAGATTATGCGTTAAAATTCACAATTATAGATAAAACCTGATAAACGCTCGTCGTCGTCGTCATCAGCATCATCATAATAATACGTATGTAACATAAATTTTGACTTGTGCGATGCAAAGAAGCAAGCTATATATATTCGTTATGTTATCATATTCCCTGATGCCCTTATCATGAGCGCATTGTTAAGAATAATGTATTATCGTTCACTCTATGAAAATCCATGCACATGGACAGTTTTTTCTTCCTATTACTTGAAATGTTAAGTGGTCTGGTCTGGTTTTTGGTCATACTCTTTTTGTCAAGTTTTATGCCATAAATACGTAGGTACTTGAACACTATTATGCATGTCATTTCACCTTATCGTTCATACTGCATGGAAAAATGTGGAGTTGGTTGGTAGCGGTAGTTGGTCAATATCAAATCTTGCTCCGCTCCCATTTTCACTTGTGAAACGCAGTAACGTTACATATATGCATACATGCATTTTCCCTATTCGTGATTATTATGAGCAGACTCTCAGGTAACTTTATGCGTTTTGAACTAGTGAACTCATGATTGCTGTACGTATATGTTCATGATGTAGTACGCAACTCAGTCGAAAACTGTAAACAATCAACATAACACAAAACATTATGCCCAGGAGAAGAGTAAACCAAAATAATCGCATTTTTATCCTGAGATAAGTCAGGGTCTCATCATCATCATCCTGCTCATGAGGAGTGCGATCGGAAAATGGTTGACTGATGTTGGTGAAGAACACGGTATTGACTAAAACGAAAATGTATTATGTAAATAGAAAGGAAAAAGAGATGTTTCCTTGATGAGTGGAGTGATGTTTCATACACCATATAGTACAAGTACGTACCCTTCTTTTTTCTTTAGTTAGTTGGCCAACCAAGCCGATGCATTTTCTGTTTGCCATTTCTGTTCACAAGTAAACGTAATAACGATGTTCTTTAGGTGATTGCCAATTGCGCTGTCACAAAACTCTAAAGAGTTTTCTATGCACTGCATTATGGAATGGATTGGACTGTATGCTAGATGATGATTGTAATTAATTCGTAGAGAAGAGGTAAAGTGCTATATAGGTGAGGAGCGAGACACAGCCCCACTAAAAGAATGCAAATATTATGAATTCATGAATGAAATTAGTGAAATGGCAAAACCTAAGGAGACATTGCCAGAATGACAATAAGCAAAAGAGGGGAGCGAGCGAGCACTTCATTAAAATTGGGACGTCACATTCATATAACATACTACGGTATTCAATAGAGGAACGGCAGGTGTAAATGAAAGGAAAAATGCTAAGGCACACAAACACATGCTCATCAACTACCTATGCCAAACAAAGACATAAAATACACACACATGACATCCAATCCAATACGATGCGTATGCAATACATGTGACATATATTTTTATTGCTAAAACCTCTTTTGCTAATGATAACTTACCTTGGTCGTTAGAATCCATTTTTTTCTGGCTGATCCGATATCTCTTGTGTAATTTGATATTTTATATTGTAGTAGCTCTTCTTCTCTTTCCTTGTAGTGTTCCGTTACTTGTTATAGGTTCCTGAGTTTGTCTTGTCAATTTTTTACACATACACGTGCTGCATTCACTTCTTGACAGAAAGTCATTCAATCCAATCCAATATTGACTTACAATCGTTAAATTATTACTTTTATTGCGTAATACTTTCGGAAGATTTAGGAAGCAATAAGGATTGTCAAAATCACATATTCCCCAAAAAACTATATCACTCGCTAATACACTTGCGAAACAAAATACTTGTCAATAATTCCAAATACACTTTTCCTCTCTTTCTCTCTGATGTTTAATACGCTATCTGAAAGCGATTCCACCCGTAGTGATTACTTCCTCTGCAGTGTCGCACAACGCCCAACGAGTTCTTTTCAACTGTCTTGATTTCACATGGAAAATGATTTCGTCACTGCTGCTTTCATCTTCAGATTGGAGGACTAGTAGTTGTTGTTCCATTACTGTTAACGAAATAGAGCAAGAGCAAAAATATTATCATGAAAATCAAAACATGTTACATACACATTTACACAATCCAAAATGCATCTGTCAACCAAAACCGTTTCGGAGAATCCCTTTTGTCTTTTGTTATGAAAAATTGCTGACATTTGCACCCTTCTTGTTTCCTATTAATTACGTGTTTAGCAAAACAAAACCCTGAACTAATTAAATGATCATTTCCGTAACTAGCTAGAAGTTGATTGTAATTGCTACCTCCTATTCTTAACCGTTAAAATAACAAAAACGCTAACGAGTCTTGAGTCTACTAATACACTCCAAAAATTGGGGAAAAAGACACAAGAAGATCGATATTCATTTTACATTTACTTCGTTCATTCGCTCACAAGCAGCTCAAAGCCTAACCAACATAGAACGAAGGTCTATGAGAAAAAAAGGAAATTCTGATGGCTTCTTCTTTTGCCTACCATCAACCATCCTTCCAACGCCAATTCCACCTTCCACCAGCCTAAAACTTTATGCCTTTGTTCATTCTCTCCGTTTATCGATAAAACTGTCGTAAAAACGCAAATGGTTGCACCCAACAAAAAACACAAAATTGATTCTTTTCTCTTTACCTTCCGTTTCATAAGAAAATTACGGCGATGCGATGAGAAAGCACGAAAGCTAACACACAAAAATAGTTTTGACGATGATTAGTTCAGTTGTCTAAGATTGCACCTTCCACCTTCTGGAACTTGATTAGTTTGTTGATTGTCAATTTATTGATCACTGGACACTGGATGTATATGATGTAAGACAACACAAAAAAGTATTTTTGGTACTATTGTATTTTGCACAGCACTGCGTTGACGTTGTGACGTGACGAACTGTCAAAAAGGAAAACAACCTACTCATTTGTTTTTAATGCACCTGTGTCCTACAGCGCACATTTTAGTGATGATTATGAGAATGATGTCGTAATGATCACTCACACACAGTGTCAGTCATTACCATTAGTTCAGTAGAACACAGAACAAACAAAAATATTTATGAAACCTAAAAGGCTTGCATAACATGTATATTTCACTCTTATTTTCAGGCTCTCATATTATTATCTACCTCCTCATTCAGCATTGAATTGATTTGATGTTGATGTTAAATGTGATGACATTAAAAATGCGTGAAAGCTTTGTCCCAAATTGTACACACTTTGCATAATACGTGCATACACACAACCGTAATGCACAATGCAATGCACCCACTGCTGCAGGCATATATGTACTTTTGCACCACAACCACGCACAACCAACACAAGACGCGACGTTTTGTGAAATGCGTATGAAAAACTTTTTTGAGATTTTTGCAGACAAACTACCACGATGAACTAATCTCACAACTTCTTTATATTGTTGACTCAACTGTCAATTGTTGGGAAGAAGAAACGTTTAAAGGTAGAAATGACGAGGTTGATGACGACAGTAAATACTCATGAGTAAGTAAGTACTTGACTGATTAGAGAAGACGAAGAATGATAATTCTTATTGAATTGAGAAGCCCTACAATATATATTACATGGTTGTGATAAGGGTTCTTTTCCTGCGAGCATGCAATATATATAGGTTTATATTGTTATGTATTGTTATTCACATTTTTTTATCAGTTTGGGCTAGATGATATTATTTGATGTCATTTTTGCTATTCGCAGCCTCGATCTTTGGGGCGACCCACTCTCTCCATCCACGACCAAGAGCAAGAGAATCCAAAAGCAGACTGGGTGAGCGAGAGGCGCAAGAAGTCCTATATAGCATCAATATCCATGAGAGAAGCTTTTAGAGCTAGATGATCATATTCCGCTTTCCTTCTGTCGCTCTACTATGTTATGTTGTGTGTGTTATGTTATGTTACGTTAAATGTTGCTTTGCTGCTGGTTTGCAGGTTGAGTTGACGTTTGATGACAGGTGCACACACTGCATTCATATTATTATACACAAGGCAAAAGGCTTCTCACTCTTCTCATCTCTCTCCACTGAAAAAAAGTCGCTTGCTTTGTGCTCTCTTATATATGAAGCTCAATGTTATGTTATTACATGCTACAATGTAGCACTATGGATGAAACGAACGTTATATTATTGCCAGCGACAAGACAGACCTTTTTATTTTCATGAGGGTTCTCTCGTTCTCTTCTCTCTCTTTCCTTCTCCACTAACGGAGCTAACTCAACTCATATCACATCACATTTACTTTTTGTGAGTCCATGTACGAACGCAAAAAGCTTTTATGCACATCTCTTCTTTCCTTTTTATATACACACTAAAGAGTCAGTTTTGTGTTGTATAAAGGGTTATGGTCTCATGTATACATACACAAAGACGAGCGAACGAACGACAACAACAGAGCGACGAGCGACCACGACGACTACTGAAAACTGGCCTGGTTGTTGCGAAGCTATATTCCTTTATTGGGAGACTGGATTCGATTCCATATTACACTATTACATTACGCTACATATTACTACGTTAGAATGGGGTACAACAAGAAGGAGAGTAACGTTTGTGGGCTCTCCGCTGCTCAAATGCATTTTTGCCGTTGGAAGAAATTTGGAATGATGTACAGAAACGAGCTTTCACAGAAAATGCGAACGAAGTTTAGTTCGGCCCAGGCAAGGCTTCGCTAAAGAAGATCGTGAGAGTAAAAAGCTTCGCTTAAAGAATGAACCAAAACAGAGAAGGCTTCCCAGTCAAAAGTTTTGTGGATAATAATAATGTGGATAAAGGCAGAAGAAGGGAGAAGCTACCTTGCTTGCCTTGCATATAACACGCTTCAGTTGAATTGCATGAGGAAAAAATACGCTTGTTAGCCTATATACCTAGTGCCACAGTCAACTCTCCTGTACTTGCTCGAGTGCAGGCAGTCTTGGTCTTCCTCTATCCATGTACACTACTCTCTGGCGTACGCTTTTGCTTGCTACCTATGAGTTTATCTGTCAAGTCTGAAGATGTGGATGGTGATGATGATGATCATCATGATGATGTTGTGTATATGAATCCTATATAAGGTAACAGTCAAGTCAAACTCATCTTTGTCCATGCTTTACTCCTACTACCTCCATTCCATATTATTATATGCATCCACTGAACAACTCAAGGAGACGCTATATAGGTATACACACTGTTCACAATCCTTAACAATGTTCTCATGTATTTTCTTCGCGTTGGCATTTTCATTCCAATCATCATGGCATGCTCTGACTCTGACTGACTGATGAGAATGGAAGCCCAGTCATTGTGAGCGGAATACAGGGCTGGTATTGTTAGAAAAGTAGTCAAAAGATGCGTAGACACGTAAAAGAGGGCTGTATAATAATATAACATGATCTTCACGAGCTTTATACTTTGTAGATAGGCATAGTTTTGGCTTGGTATGGTGAACAGAAAACTATAAACGATGAAGAGAGAAAAAGGAAGAAAATCCATGTATGGGAGTGAAGTTAAATGTATTTACTTATGGACTGGATGTGTATGGTTGATAGCGTGTATGCTGAATGTGCCAT
This sequence comes from Orchesella villosa, assembly GCA_036850725.1. Classification (NCBI taxonomy): domain Eukaryota; kingdom Metazoa; phylum Arthropoda; class Collembola; order Entomobryomorpha; family Orchesellidae; genus Orchesella; species Orchesella villosa. The sequence goes on along the minus strand of JAANSM010000396.1, from coordinate 13,266 downwards.
ATAATATGAGATGCGCTTTTTCCTTATTCTGGAACTTTTTAGCACATCATTTCGTCAGATATCGTTTCGTGTGCAATATTATTCCTCTCATGTCCTTATCAGAAAAAGGTATGCTGTTCAACAAAAAAATGGGTATTATTCTTCTACCAACGTTTCTATTCTTTGGAATCGCATGACTTTGCTCAAGATTGGGTATTATTTCGTATCTGGATTTAATGTATGGAAGGTGCTAGTACTCCAGCTAAGTATGAGCATACATATATATGCGATGAGAAAAAAAGTAGTCAAGGTAGGCAGACACAGTATTGAAGATTGCTCCTTTCCGTGCTTTTGTCTTTGACGTTGTCAAAACATAAGTCAAAAGTTGGACACAAGCGAAGCGAAACGGCTTGAGTTAGAGAAGAGTTGGGTTTTGAATGGATCTTGTTTTTCAAGATAAAACCAAACGTACGTTACTTATAAGATATATGTATAAGCTTTAAGCTACATATACATACTTTGTTTGCCTCCTACACTATGTATGACCATAACATTTTTTTTCTGGACAACAAGGTAATAAAGAATCGTGTTGAGTTGAGAACCTCTCTTCTTGTTACAGATGGCAAGTAATGATCAGATGAGTAGACAAGACCAGACCAACATATAAGAGCCATCCAACCAAACCAAACTGAGAATACCAGCTCAGCAACTTTTAATACTATAAGTAATGCTAATGAATTTTTCTCTCCAAAGTTTTTTCCTGGTGATGTGATACCATGTTCTGCTAAAGAACAAATCTTGCATAATGAATGTTGTTTGTACATTCGAAGTCAAGTCATTATCATCATCTTCATGGTCATACTACTGACACACATTTTTTCAAGTCATCATACAAATACAAGAGCGCATCAGAGAAGAGGATTTATTTATTTACTAAAGCTGACAAGATGCTTCTTAATATAGCACGGAAAGCAGGCTTAAAGGCTGCTGCTGGTCGAATGTATTGGAAAACGAGTTTTAAACAAGAACGCAAAATTTCTTGTTTAAATGGACAAGATTTTTTTTATACAATGTTTTGCAGTTCTGCCTCACTTCCCATTCCAAATTCATAAGCTGCTTGACTAACTATATGGAAAAGAATTACGTATTAGACTATTCCGCCAGGTTCCGTTTGCAAACTGTGGAGTTGTATGGGAAAAAGTAAAATGTAATTATTTATATAGTTGATATAATATGCTTTGTGTAGAAACATTGTGCGTAGTAGGCATATCTGCGGAACTTTTCCCAAATAAGAAATGTAAACCCGACGGACGAGTCAAGTGGAACTTTAATATTGATAAAAGGCATCTATTCCACTACTAGCAAAAAAAGCAAGGTGGTAGGTAGGTGGTGTGCATGAAAAGTTTCATATATACTCAGTATATGTAATAACATTTGAGCAGCAGCAGGTGACTTGGACACAAAAAAGGGTAATGTAAACAGCGAGAAGGAAGGCAAGGGTTTTCGTTTTCATGCTCCATCAATAGAGGTGTAGTCCCGTTATAATCATCTTAAAACTCTTCGCTTCTCTCTGGAGCAAATTTTCTGTTCGGTAACAAAACACACATTCAAACTGTAAAGGCTGCTGGCAACACTCACTTCACTACCCAGTTCTCATTCTTTCCCTGCATTTATTATGGGTATCACGTACGTACGTACATATGTACATTATTACCACTAATAATACGAAGGAGAGAGACAGAGACTTAGTAAAGACGAAAAAAGTAGACCAACGGGAAGGATCCTTTCTCTCTCTCTCCTCTGCTGTGAATGTTGTGATATGGAGTCCGGACTACGAATACGAAGTGAGTGGAGTTTCTTTTATCGTGAGAGAAGCTTGAGAACCATCACGGAAAACACCGAACAAAGGACTCAAAAAGTTTGAATATAAAGCGACTTTTTTTTGGGTTATCAGCCAAATATCTCAAAGCGTTTCATCATATCATTGACTGAAACTCATACGCATATTACATATATATAGAACATTATGCCTTATGCATTTACCAATTCAATAGAGATTGTTCCGGATGAAAACTGTAATTGCTTGTTAAACGACCTACACTCACCTTCCTAGTTGAAATAGAAGCAAACAAAACTTTGATATTGCCTACACATATAAAAAGTAGAAATCAGAAAGGAAAGGAAAACAAAAAACGCAATAACAAGCAGCTTTTCCAAAGTTGAAAGTAGGATGGAACGATGGAAGGAAAGATTGAGATTGTGCTTACGTTGTTGCGAAAAAAATAGTATATAGGGAAAAGGATTTATTTTTGACAAAAATGTTCATCCATATGCTTTAAAGATAGAAAACACAAAACAGGGAGTTTGAGTTTGATAGGGCTTTCTTCCTCGGCCGCACCATTTGTTTGTTTGGGAGAAGACGAGAGAGAAAAACAAAGTAGCAAAGTTTATGTTGAAAACTGCTGCTTTCAAACGGTTGTCTGATAATAATATGGGTTGTCTGTCATGCCATGCCTCATGCCATGAAAGAGGTTTCAAATGGATATGTACGATAGGACGATACGAAATATGTTGCTGAGAAGACAATGGAAGAATAGGATGCGAACGCATTTTAAGCAAATCATATTACGTTTTACTTTATGTATCGATGATGATCATGTATATGTAATATTGTATTGTGCCTGCATGCACTTTGATATTGAGAGGATTCGAGTTAGTTTTTCGTTGTCGTTTTCCTCATGGCAGAATCGTAATTTTAAGTGAGAGTAGAAGGCATGCAGGCAGGAAAAAGATTTGATATTTTGTTAATTGTACTCTGAGAGTTGAGCGTGAAGGTTGGGTATTGCAATCAGCTCTGGTTTGCATTAGGCAGACGCTATAAATTGTATTTTTTGAAACTATCAATTGTTAACAGTTATTTTTCAGTAAATAAACATAGCTGTAAAGGAAATGAAGCTGAATTGTGTGAATCTGTGCGTCATTGCGTTTTCATTCGTCGATTAGTTCCTCCTGCCCGGAGCTCCATTTTATTTTCTTGAGCTAGAAGCTCTCATCGGTTATCGAAGCGTTTGGAGGCTGAGTATTCGGCAACAAAATATGTACCCTAGAATTTCTGCAACCCATTTACCATAAAAGCTTTTTTAGAATCGTTTGCACATTGCATGCATACTTTCCAGAAGTACAAAACTTACAACAACAGCAGTGCGCTACGTCCGCTGTACGCTACATTTACATAAAATAATGTATGGATGGGCAGTTTTTTGGGAACATATAACCGACAAATGCTCGAAAAAGTAGCATTTGTTGATAGCTGATGTTGATACAAATTAGTTTTTAGTTTTTACCGTGTAAGAAAATGGGAAGAAGGAGGAATTCAGAATTGGAAAAATGAAGTTGAAGCAGGATCTTCGTATTTATATTATATAATACTTTTTAAACGTACTCATTCTACGTATCCCTGATCTCCTGCTTTGTCTGTTTTGAAACAAGTTTTTTTTGCATATGCATACAACTCACAACTAAACAGTTGATCAAGAGCAGTAAAACCAGCTGGGTAGAAAATTTGGTGTTTGCATGAGAAAATGTGTTATGTTATGAAGGAAGAAGAGTATCATCATTTTATCATGAAATGAAAGGCTTTGTTTCTGCTGACTATGGTGTATGGACTAGTTCATGGGGTGTATGATAAAACAAACACAATTCAATGTTGAGCGTTGCTCAATTCTCTTCCGTGTAGGTTATTGAAGCAGAATGGATCTTTCATTGGAGATTGGAAAAGTGAAGTCTTGTAATAAGAAATTCTAGAGTGGAGACCCAAGTCAAGTCGTGTCAGATAAAAGGATGATGATGATAGGATGATAATATGAGGAGATGATGAATGCTAATAGCATCTCAAGAAGACTACTTATGGCAATGAATATTCAAGTAAAGTGATGATGGTCTTTCGTGGTCTCTAGTCTTCTTAAAGCGAAACTGGAAAGTAAGCAGAAAATAAATTCAACAACTACTTTTTTTTACAAGCTCTGCTACCTGCTGCCTACATAAAAGGTCACTACGTCTACGTGTTTGTATTATTATGATGATATGATGCGTACTTGTCATGTCATACTTTCAACTACAGAAACTGTCATATGCATTAAATTATAATGATAATGAGAGAATTATTATTGTGAAACAAAGTTAGGCTGTAATGCGGAAACAAAAAAAGAACACCTAAAACATTATACATTTTATATGGCAAACCGTCATGAAGTAATTATGCATAATGTTGAGTTACTGATTAATGGGTTGTATTCACTTTCCGTGTTATGTGTGCTATGTTTATAAATAAAGACGCAAGAGCTTTTTTCATAGAGAGTGAGAGTGCCATTGTATTGGTGTTTCAAGTGGTACATAAAAGTTTTGTGTGTTTGTACACATTACTTACCTACGTTATAACGTAATGCTATGCGTAACTAAACTCGTCCTCGACATTTACAATCATTTTTATCAATGAGCTATTATTATATTATTGTGACTGAGCTTAATATAAGTGACTGCACTCTATGATATATCACATGCGTGGCTCCTTCAGCAATAACCATAACCATGTTTTACTCACATTTTTCTTGGCCAAGTCCAAGTTTTTCTCTTTGTTCTTTTCTAATTGCTTTAACCTTCACAAGGCAAAAAAGATTAGGAGAACCAGCCACTAATCACATTGGGAGGATCACTCATATTGCATCCACTCATCTGGATCACAAAAGTCGGCATATAAAGTATCAAGCTTTAAAGAGTTTGTTGCGTTTGTTGAATACACAACAATTTGTAACAATCGTCTACACGGGAAATTAAGCTGTTGGCTTCGTAAAGGTGTATAGGCAGGTGAAGTAGGATTAGTGAGCCGAGCATAGCAGAGCATCAACAATGTTTCCTTCATTCATGTTTCAATGTTCTAAGTTGTAACTCATTTGGGGATGACATGACCGTAGTAGTAACTCACTGACCGTCGGTAGTAATCAAAATCAAGGACCATGTTTTCATTTCATGCAAATGTTGAATATGCTTTATCCTGAAACTCGAAATGAAATTACTGGCCATTCTGAAAACAATTACTTTAAATGTAATTCCGCCTGAAGAACAAAACAATTTTGAGGTGTTCATAGTTCATAGGTACTTTTTGTGTAATTCATTAACAAAGTAACAAGCAACGCAACGCATAATATCGAACGCATTTTGTTGTCTGCGTCGGTAATAAAAGAGTTAAATTATCGTTTCGCATTTGACTTGACTAGACACAATATAAAAAGTGCTGATTATAGGGCTTGGTAGGGCTGACAAATGAAACATTGTAAATAATTGCTTTACACTGTAACATATAAAAAGTTTAGTGGTTCTGACATTGTCGCTCATATCGTCATCAAAATTATTGACATTGCCATTGTAAAGCAATGAAATCATTTGAGTTCTTTATGCCTTTTCTGGTTGTCAAAAATAAATTGATGCTAAAAACTTGTTTGATTACACTGCATTTTTGCAACACGAACAAGTGAACAAGTACATGCATGCATACTATTAAAAGCATTGTGAACATCTAAAATTAGATTGAACATTTATGCATTCCCATTAAATATTAAATGCTGAATTTGGATGAAATGGAATCACTTTAAAAGTTCATGTTTCAGTTCCCATTTTTAATCCTTGTACTTGCCCGCAGTGTTTTTCTCGTTTTATAATTTGCATGAATTTCATGTGCAACTCAACAGCTCAAGTACAAGTCCTCCAGCTAAATGAGCTCATATAAATGATTACGCATTGGAGAGTGAGGGACTCAAAAAGTATGATATTATTAGGCACATATGTGTATCACCAAGTGCATAAAACGGACATTATTACAGAATACTGAGTAGTTTTAGTGCACAAATTATAATGAGTATGAGAATACTAGTCAACCACGCAGAATTTTTTTTCATGCTGATAACAATTTTAGTCTTTCAAGTGTATACAATGCACATAGTATATGGTGCTGGTCTGGTAGTTGTTGGTGGTAGTGGTTTTAGTCCAAAATTGTAATGAATTCCTGTTGTCAGTCAGTCAGTAGGGCATGCACGTGAGGAAACGAGACACAATATATAATATGCAGAAAAACAGACATTGTAAACGTCAAAAAAATAATTGTGTGAGAAACGATTCAACTCAGAATATATGCTACACACAGGCACAGGACGCTATATTATAACCCCCATCAAACTTAAAGAGATACACACAATTATTTACAAAGCTGAAAGTTGTATGCACTTTGTCAGCAATACTTCACTATCAACTATTGAAACCTCTCATGTGTGGCACACTTTTTTACATAATAAGCGGCATTGCATTGTTGTCCACGACATTGGGATTGGAATAATGCGTTCATGAAAAAAAAATATACGAAGCATTTTGTACTCAAAGTTTTACATTGTATTATGATGTGATGTGATGCTTTTTACACGTGATGATTTTGATTCGCAGGTTTGTTTAATAAGGCTTTATTACTGTATCTTTAAAGTTTATTGTTTTAGCTTCATTGAGAGTGAAAGGGATACAACACTACTGTAGGACATTCTACATAAGTGCGTGCGATATGGATGTATGATATGAATGTATATTATAGTTGATTTGATGGTAGTTAGTGGACATTACATTATAGACTATATTCACGTTTTTACATTGACTTTGTTTTTTTCGTGTGAATCTGAATATGCACATGGGAATGGAACTAGACACTTGCTCACTGGTGTCCTTTTTCATTGCTAATGTTAAGGATTGCTGTTAAGGCATGATGATTCATAATTGAGATTATATGTAAGCGTCATTAATCAACCGTCTCAATACATTACATTGAGTTGAGTACACACACAAAAGGGTCGTCGATATGTTATGATTTCAGGTTCACCACCATTAAATGTCGAAACCTTGTTCTTGTGTGTTCTCGTGGTCTTGGGGCTTTATTGTGGTATTGATATATTTTATTTGCAGGGATGCGTATTATAAATATGATGATCGTAAAAGAGTCGACGTAATTTCATACAATTATGATTGTACTGATTCATGGTCTGGATCGCCAAAGGCACTTCAAATTCCTCCCCACGCAATACTTTTATACAACTTGCAAACTTGGATTGCATTTTGGGCTGATATCACACACGTATACGTCACTATATATACTGAGCTACATAAAGATGAGCAAAATGCGACAGATCATAAAAGGAAAAACGATTGTAAAAATGTCATTCGGCTGAGGCTTTTACCTAAGCAAGCATTGAAATACTTTCGATTAGTCGAAGACATTTAGTCATTATTAATTTAGTGTCCTGTGATTCCTTTTGATGTTTTAATCCGTCTTATGGTTCTTTACAATGCATGAGTTGGTTTATGAATTTGCGTCTACGATGCTATCAAGCGTAGCTAATCATCATGTCAAAAGTTGTTTAATTTTATGATTCCACATCCTATTTCTACTATCTACCTCATGAGCGAAATCATAATGATTGTTCATAAAACTTGTGTGAATTGGTTATTCTTTTGTCTACATACATATTTTGACGTGAATTTTACAGAGAATAATGTGAAGTAGCATGGAATATGGGTATCATATTTTATGGTATAGTAAATAGATTAGCTAAATGCAGCAAAAGCGATTATTCCATCCATAACATGAGGAGATGGGCATAAGCATATTAAATATGTATCTCTGTGTGTGTTAAAGCACAAAGCGCTGCTGGGAGCTCAGCGCTGATGATGATACCAAACTGACGCTGTACAACAGGATGATGCGAATTTCTGCTGTGTGTTTGACATTGATGATAACAGGCCTGCAAACAGCTTGAAATAATACAAGAAATGCACAAAGAAAAAGCAAAAGACCTTGAGGTGTCTAGCCCTTTTTTGTTATTATGATGATGATGAGCTCGAGAATGCTATATGAAAATTGTGCTAATGGGATTCTTTTATACGTTGTAGTTGAGCATAAGATGACTATCAAGTATGGCTTCTCCTTCTCCTACCTATATTAGTGGTTTGGTTAGCATGCATAATATAACCGTGGTTTTGGTTAGTTTTTGGGCTTGAGTCTGTCTGAATGATCTTGAGAAAGATTATATGCAATATTGCGCTTCACACCCGTTTAGTTTGGTTAAGGTGGGATTGTTTGTTGGCAAGTTGGGAGATTGAGGATGAGCATAATAATCATCATGAGAATGAATTTTGGAGAACAGGCAGGCGCATGGTGCACGAGAACGCAGTTAACTCAAATGACAAGTTATGATGGTAAGAAGTATAATGGGAATCATTCCTGTTGAATGCACACAAGCTTCAATTCCAATTGCCGGATGACATTCTTGAGTAGGATCGCATGGTGCGTTTACATAGTACATGCACATGATGTAATGTAATGCCTGCAATAATTATGGTATGTCATGTTACTGATGATGACGGAATGACATGACATCATCATATCACTTCACTCAACTTTTAAGATGCTATGTCCAAAACACCAATTTGACAAGATTACCCCTTGTAATAAGGATTTTGGAATAGGGAAACTCCATAAGTGATCAAAATGTTTCTTGTCAAGAGTAAAGTCGGGACAGATTGCGTGGGATGTCAGCTTGAGCTTTAAATGATCATAGACTGATTGATTACAAAATACTCATTGCAAAAGTTTCAGGTATGCATGGCTGATGATGAGTTTTGCTTCCTGTTGTGTTAATCAATCTAGAAAATGTACTTTGATGAGAATGTAAGTACTTTTAGAGAAAAATCTTTAACATTTCCAAGTAAGGTTAAAAATATGTTTAGCATGTCTACTCATGACCTAACCAAACGCAAACGATGTTCAATTACTACCATTAATTATTACTGTATGACGGAAATACAGATTACAACGGAGGTTTGCGTCAACTGTAATTATCATGAAGAAACGTCCTTATGAATAGTCACAGCCGTCCTTCAACATTGATATAGACTCGCGTGCTTAGACTTGATAGTTTCAAAATGAGACACTTGACTGGAACCTACCTGCGATTACAGTATAGAGGAAGGCAACGTGGTGGTAAGCAGACAGTTCCGTTAATCTGTAAACTTACTTTCCCTAATCATCTTCTAATCATGATTTAACAGATATGAATGTTTAAAAGTTCTGCAGAGCTAAAAGACACTATTCCACTGATATATTTATCATGTCCTGTTTTTCCTCCGGACTAACCATTATTGTAATCTACCAGCCTCAATCTACTAAATAACATAAAGTCAACAATACACAGTTAATTATTATAGCTATAAATGACTTTATTTACATTGAACATGTATGATTGAAGAAACAACTTTTGCTCATCGTCAGTGACGGCAAAAACACTACGTATTAATTCTTGTACATAAATGTTGCATTAAACAATCATACGAACGAGTACTACGATTTAGTTTCTTCATGGGATGGGACCGAAAGCATTTCCGACGAAATTCAAATGTTAACCCAGATCATAGATGATAAATTAAGGCCAATTCACATCTTCATACGGTAAATGGGGAACAAATCCATCATATCTAGGCGTTTCATTGTACAGCGGTCTTTTCGGTCCAATGCCCCTCACTCCTTGAAACCATAACTGATAATGTCGCTCCATCATCTCACTGACTCTTGCTAACTGCAAATCAAATGATTATCATCACAAACCAATTATTGTTAGTAACCCAAAAACTCATTCATATAGTTGACATGACTGATTAAAATGTACATTACCTGTTTCCAACATTTGGAGCATTCTATAAAATCCTGATAGTATAATTTGCATTTCTCCTTCGCCATTACTTTTCCATACGCCTCGCAACAATCAATATGCCTCAACTGGAAGGCAAAGCATCGTTCATCTCCATCGTGCCAACCAACCGGACCTGTGATGTCTGTAAAAGGTGTTCGAATAATCGGATTACCATAAGCCTCCGACTCCGATGGTCGAGTGTAAACGAGCCCCATCTTTATTCAGTGTCTTCCAAACCTGCAACCAATCAACAAAACAAAACCAACGCAATTAGCACCCAAAAACTTATTACAAGTCACAAAAGACAAATAATACCACCTCCATTTTAAATGCACTTTTTTTGAGTGAATTTAACTTACAATATTAATAATTATTCGAAAACTTTTCTTTTCTCCCTGTCCTGTCTCCAGGAACCGCTCACGTTTTTCACCCTTTCTGAAAAACAACAAAACACAACTGATCCTGCTAATTCCAAAAACAAACTCTCCTCAAATTTACCCCCATGTCGCTTCCCAAACCCAACGCTGATCCCATCTAGCGTCAACTTCCCTCCACAAAATGGCAACATCCCATGCCATCAAACCCCAATGTTTTTGTGGGTGGTCATTTATACACAACTCGATTGCAGCACTTGAAAAGGCTTACATGGGATTTATACTACTACGAGATCCTGAGGCAATTCGGAAAAGTACAGAAAAGACAGCAGAGCAGACTACGTTTTTTAACAGACGGACGAGACAATACAATCGACCGTATTAATTATGCGTGCAAAAGCTCATTTTATATACAGACATTTTAGGAATGTACTTAAATATACCTTACCTTTTCTACTCCTTTTGCCTTTTAGGCATATATACATAAGAACATAAGGACTTCTGTTTTGCAGCATATGACGATGTCTCCTTCTGTATAAAATTCATTCAACTTCTCCGTATGCTATCCCTATGTATAATGTATATATATGTCTTGTGATGTGAATATGATCATGAACTGGCACTGGCAGAGCGATCAAGTCTTTGACTTGAGAGTTTGAGTCATCCAGTTTTTTGTTCGCAGATGTGATGTGATATCATATCAGAATATTATGATGAACTGTATAGAAAGGATCAGTTAAGCATATTTTATGTTGTATGTACACAAAGTTTTGCAATATAAGTCATAAAGAGCCCTTTATATATATACAGGGAAGGTGTGCTATGTATATATGTCCCAATCATGCATTAAAGATATGCAGAAATGATGATGATGTGATGTGAGAGTAAAAGAAGAGAGGTTCGTTTCAGCTCTCTTTCTGTGTTCTGTGCTTTTAAGTGAAAAGAAAGACGGGACGGGACAGAAGCACTTCTTTTAGGGTGAAAAAGGTACAGACAATATTCATTTGATTTGATCAGGATCAAAATCCCTAAAATCATATTTCAAACGTATATCCCATCCACGTTCGGATGAATGAAGAAGGGAGAGAAAACATAGGACAAGTATTTTAGACGGGTGATATTTGCTCTTCTGTACATAATAATTATTGTGGCACAAGCAAATATTGCAAACTGTCTTGTCAGTCATCAGGAGTGGCGAATGATAATAATAAATTGTTCTTGCTGTATATATATACAAAAGTGTTGCGGATGTAGTTTGTAAACGTGATTGTTTCATTCATATATTGAGTGAGAGAGTAACAAGTGTAAATTAGTTTGTGGGATATCAAATACTTTGGTGTGTGGGTGGTGGTGGTATAGTTGATAGTGCATTGGAGTAGTGTACCAACAACCAAGCTGCTGCGTTTCTCCAATATCGTCATCAGACTTTAGACAGGATGGATAATTAATTTGAAATTTTTGGATACCTCATTAGTGCATTTGTTTGGAGGGGAAAGTTTTGTTGCTCAAAACATAAAATATTTTGTAGTTGACATTTCACGTCCTGAACTCTCCGTCTGATTTGCTGATCAGCTGACTGATAACTTGTAATAAAGTGCGTTGTAAAGAGGGAATATTGACGTTTGTCAACTCTTGACTGTGTGGTTCGTGGTGTAGGATTTTATGCTCAAGTTAAGATTTTATCTAGTTACTGGAACTTTTTGGGATTCAGGATTTTACCGGCCAGGTGGATGGTATTATTTTTCAATTCAACCAGAAGTTGGGAAGTGCAGTATTAACAATTAAATTAAGGAGGTGTGAAAAACATGCTGTCAAGTACATATCAAGGTCAGGAACAGGAACGTGTGCAGCTTAGGGTCTAAAGTATTTCGACGAGTTGGACAAAATCGTATGTAAATCTTTAAGCAAAGTATCGTGTGACATTTTACCGGTTTCAATCTGGACCTTAGTATGGGCAGCGCATCAGACATGATGATGTCGTCGTCTTCAAGCAGCTTAGCTAAAATGGGAAAAGCGACTTCTACTGATGAAGCTGATAATGTTTGGTATGATTTTTGAATTTTTCGGATTGATTTATCATTTATGTTTAGTTGCAATAGTTTGAGATGATAATTTTTGTGATTATTGTTATGCGCAGGTCCTCCATTCTCAGTGAAGTAAGATCAAATGCGTCCGTAAAGTTGCCTTCGGGAAAGTCGATAGTTGTTCTAGGTAATTTGGTTTTGCATTGATTACTGTTAGTTGTGGGTTGTTAGTGTTGTTTATATTTCATCAGTTGTGTTTAATACTTTTTTTACTGATTGCAGGAGATAATGAATCTGGAAAGACTACACTAGTTGCCAAATTGCAAGGGATAGAAGATCCAAAAAAGGGATGCGGCTTAGAATATGCTTATGTTGAAATCAGAGACGAGTATAGAGATGGTATGCTTTTGTTTTTAACTTGTAATGAAATTCCTTATTTAATTGTTTGTAATCCAGTCAATCAGGTAGTCTTACCATCTCTTTATTTACTATTCAGATTCGACGCAATTGGGTGTATGGGTATTGGATGGTAATCCCAGCCACAACCATCTTCTTCGTTTTGCACTAACAGAGAAAAGTTTCAGTAACAACTTGATAATGTTAACCGTGTCGATGGCCAGCCCGTGGTCAATAATAGACCAGTTACAGTTCTGGGCCGGAATTCTTCATGATCACATAGATTCACTTAATTTATCTCCTGACACCATTAAGGAGTTTCGTGAAAAGTGTGTACGACGATGGCTAGACTACGTTGAACCAGGAGATGAACTGGATAATATCGTATCTGGAAAACAAACTAGCAGTAACAATCCAAGAAATTCTAAAAACCTGGAAGAAGAACCCATTTTACCACATAATACACTTACAAGGAATACCGGCCTTGACATCGTGGTCGTTGTAACAAAGGTATAACCATTGTGTATTTATCTGTCAAAATCATTCATCATTATTGTTGCATTTACTCTTCATGCTTAATGGTAATGATTGGATTGGATTAAATTACAGACGGACCATATAAGCACACTTGAAAGGGAGAATGACTACGTAGACGAACACTTTGATTTTATCCAGTTCCATGTGCGACAATTTTGTATCCAGTATGGTGCAGCTCTA
>JAANSM010000395.1:0-30040 GCA_036850725.1 Orchesella villosa | reverse complement strand
ATCATAATCCTCCATTGCCTTTTTATGTTCCCCCAGATCCTCAAAAAATAAGCCTTTTCGAAGTGTTGTAGCTACGAATGTTTCGTATTGCCGGACTTCAAAGTCAAAAGAAACATGCACCATTTTACTTGTAAACTAAATTTCTAATAGGTAGAATATAACGCTTTTTCTAATGCAATATCAGTACCTTCTTCAGCATACGCAAGTGCGAAAGCCAAATCATTTGAGAAATTAGCACAGAAAATCTTTTGGTGTTTGGGATGCTTTGGAAGCTCTTCTTGCCAATATTTTGCTTTCTTTACGAACAACACGTGCAAAAGAATTGTAGCGATTTTATGGAGACTACAGTAATCAACTTTGATCATTGACCAGTCTGTGATTTAAAAACGGGTGCTGCTAAATTCAATCTTGCTCACTGGTTATATTATAATACTTCAATGAAATTTTCTTTGAAAATTAGTTGCACTTACCATTCCTTAACCCATAAACGTTAATAGGCTTCGGAACCAAGATTTCAATGTTAGACTTATGCATATACCACGATTTTTTGAATGACAGCTCTCTAGTTAACTTCAGATATTTGAGAGGTAAATTGTAACCAAGTTCTGGATTTCAGTAAAAATATCAAGTATGACAATACTTCTATTCAAATTGAATTCAGCAATTCAAATATTTTTGGCGAATCTGTACCTAAAGACGAATCTTCGAAATAAATATAAATGTAGGATAACAAACACCAAACTTCCGCACGAAGCCTGTCATTCTCGTCAGTGACATGTTGCCGGTCTAAACAAGCTAGAATATGGTTGAGCATTTTCATGGCTAGCCAGTTATCACCTAGCCTTATCAGTTTTTCGGAAAGTTGTTTCCGTAAAATTAAAGCTTTATACGTGTCTCCTTTGTGTGGAAAGAATAATGTATTTTTACAAATCATTATTCACAAGAGTATTCCCTATCACATACACAAAGTTTAAAAGCGTGTGCTATAACTTTTACCTGATTTAAGCTCACTGGAACACAATTTTCAGCCCAGTAACCAACTCATCTAAGATCAATTTGTTAGCTAAGAAGCTCTGACTTCGAGCATGTACTCCCTTCCCTTTGCAAATGAGGGTTTCTTCTTCTTCAGTTAGTAAATTAAGTTCTTCAACCACCACCAGGTATCCTTCAGATAAAAGATCTGCGAGGAAACCTCGAGGAGTTTGTCGCTGAGATTCACTAATATTTAACAGATAAAATGAAGTATATAGGGCTAGTTATTATTACCAAAGGCTTTTTTATGTGAATAAAAATATTCAGAGTTTATTTACGGAAAATGGGGACGCTTGGGGTCAATTTTTGGAATCCTTTTGGCAAGATGTCGTTGCCATTTTGCAGTATGAATGTCAACTAAACGTCGATGGGGATACACATCAGGAGCCTTCGGGATGGTGGCAAGGCCCGGAATGTCAGCGCGTAGTTTAGTCAACACGTTCTCATAATTCATTGTTACTCAACGTAATTAACGTAGAATTACGGAAGTACGGTAACAAGATTACAGTTCACGCAAAAATTGTAAGGAGAAAATATGTCCTTAAAGAATGAGTGATAATTCAGATAGCGCTAAAACACAATCGCATCATAAATAGCAGCGAATATAGTATGAAATCAACCTCAACCAATTTGCACCTTTACTTAAAACTCCAACCTGTTTTATAAACAGCACTGAAGTCATTTGGTTCAGTAGGCATTTTTCTATAACATTTCAAGTGATTCTAATTTTTGAAGAGATTATTGCAGTTTCCATGAAATTGTTTACAAGAATGAAGAATGGTAGGACCGGTAGGACGCTTGTGCAAGTGTTCGTAAAATTTTAACAGAAACGTGATTTGAAACGGTGTGGGTGTTTCAGTTCTTTCTCCTCTTCATTACGTTTGTTTATTATAAAAGTTAAGAATAAATAGAATAGGTTTAAATATCTGTTCGTAGGCATTCGCTCCATGAGTAAAGTCAGTGTGAACTTTGAAAGATGAGTCGGCTTCCATGTGGCGTACCATAAATGGCAATGCCCGCTTCAAAACCTCTATGTCCTATAAATGAACGATTCCACTTTATAGTATACAATTTACAATTTTACATCTTTTTTATCTACAGTAGACACAATTAACTTACCTGGTTTGTGGAAAACATTTCTCCCTTCCCAGTAAAAATTACGACTGGCGTGTTAACATTATTCAAGTCATATTCTGGAGGAACTCCGCTCCCATATCGTTTGGCATTCCCATCCGGACCAAAATCATACTCTTCGAATAAGTCTTCATTGCTCATTAGCTGGAGGAGGTGAATGAACGTTTTAGACGAGGTTGTGGTTGGAATGTACTTCCAGAGGTTGTCCAAATGTTCCTTTAAATTAGCATGAATCAGCACGTTGAAACTAGGAGTACTACTTATATGCACAGCGTAGTCAATTACAATTTCAGTAAAAAAACTCACTTCTTCAATTTTTCGTAATCCAAACTCATCCAACATTTTGTATATACTATTACAAAGGGACCTCGACAGTTGCCTCCAAAAGCACAACTTTCCTAGCTGCGTATTTATCATATTTGGAAGAGTCTCAGGATTTATTCTCATCACTTGCAGTTTTATCGAAGCATCCTGTGGAAAATATTTTTAGTGGATACGCATCAATATAATGTTAGTTTTATCTTTACTGCTGAAAGTTTTATTTTATAAAAAAACTATTTTTACCTTAATTTCAGCTATATGCGGAGCAAGTAATTTGATTGGAGTCTGGGTATGAGTAAGAAAGGCGAGAGGGCTTAATGCACCCATGAACCGGACACGACTTGCATATTCCGGGTGGGCGGACATAGCTACAAAGAAAACGGTAGCACCAATCGAACACCCAATATAGTTTAATTGTGGCTGTTCAGTAACTTTTAGCACCAAGTCAATTGTTGCTGGAATATCATATTGCCCCACTTCATGAAATCTGAAAATATTCATATCATTTCATACGTAACAGGTCAGTTTTTAATCAGCACAATTCTGTAGATATATATGTTACGTTTCAGTTACGTGAAGTTGTAGTATTCCATCGTGTTTCCCCTAATAGTAAGATGAGAATTTGAGTATTTATTTCCTCTTGAATTGCCAAGCCATACATCGTACCCGTTATCAACAAGAAACATCGCTGTAATTTATGAGAATTTAAGAAAAAAATTCGGTTATATCACTATACTAAACAGAGGTAACACGTGTGAAGTATATACCTAAAGATTTTCCAGACTCATTAATAAGCCACTCGGATGATGATTGGGCAATCCCGTGTTGTAATAACACCACGGGTTTATGAGTTTGATTCCCATCTCGAAAGAGATTATCCAGTTCGGGCTGTTGTGCTAGAAGTCTATGTATAACTAGATGGTAGCCATCTGCAGTTGTAATTGTGTGAGATTCAAGACTATATCCAGCTACACGAGCAAGCTCTTCCTGAAAATAAAAATTGGATCGAAAACTGGTGTTGAAAACGTCTCGTAAGTTTCAATCTTTTATAGTATTCTGCTTACTGCATGTGGTGGAGCTTTCTTCCTTATGGTTTCCTCACCCGGAGCAGGTCCAACGTTTGGGATGGCAGCATGGTTTGCTAGTGGTACCGTCAGATTTCCATCCTCTATCAATTGTTCAATGTCCACCAGTATTTCTCCATTTACTTGACACTGGAATAATAATGGAAAGGAATAGGCTAAAAATAAACAAAAGAGCTTGCTCCACATGCTGACCCCTTTGTTGTGACACTTTTCATATAATGTACATCCACTTGCAGGATTCCTACTATTTGGGCGAAAGCGTGAGCACTGACTAAGTAGGTTCACTAATCAGAAGTAACTTAATTCTAAGCTAGACTCCCTTAATACTACAATTACCTGAGACAGCTTCAAGGTTTATTTGTCTGTTGAATGCCGTAAACTTCAGCATACGGAGAAAGCTCATGAACTTAAAGTGTAAGGGGTTATATAAATTAATATATTAAAACGCATGTGTTCATGACATTTTGTGACATTTCATTTGTATTTGCTAACGCACCTGGATTACTTTGTATGATATAGGACGTACATTTACACAAAATAATCACATTTGAAATTATGATTCTAGTTGTGATCCTGACACGAATTTTGTTCGGTGGAGCCTTCACATACTAACATAATTACATTTGTGGTGGCAGGTGTTTTCAGTTGCTGGAAACAGGCAAATCTTTATATGACTCAGGCTTGGTTGTTGATTCATGCACCTACCTAGCTATAGCTATTCGTGCTTCCAATTGGAGTATAAATTAGTACAAATAATGCAGCCCAGTTGTAATGTCAATAATGCTATCGAGCCTCGAGGACTTACAGCATTCTTTTTTATAGTTTTGTTCTCGCCCAAATGTTTACGCTAAAAGATGCATGCATAATCTAATTCATTACTTTGAACGTATATATCATACCTTCCTCATCTCCAGCTTACATATTTGATTCAAGACTGCAATTCCTTCGCTCAAATTATAGCCTGATGAATCGTGATGTTTACGTTGTGTTTCTTTTGTTTGTCACACATCGAATGCTGTTTTTATGATTCACGCATTAAAATTTATGTATCTATCATAAACATATTGTATTATGAGATGCAGGTAGACCGTGCATAAAAATCGTAGCATATTTTTAAACCAATCATTGAGAATAACGTTGAACACCCAGGCGGATTCGTAGAAATGCATCATTGAAATTAAAGTTTTCATTCATAAATCAACCCGCAAATATTCTTTGTACTATTGCAAGTACCGTTTTTATTCTACGAGACCAAATTGAATCATTAGCATTCGTTGGTTAGAGTTAGAGAACGGATTATTAATCATGTAGAGAATGTGTACTGTATACTACATATAGCTGCATATTTGTCAGAAGCAACAGCAACTGAGTTCTGTTCAATGGATGCATATGCATGCAATTAAAATTAGAAGACAAATACAATCAACAGTTATTCATGAGCTTACTTAGGCTTCAGCGTCAGTTTTTGTTTGGAGGAACAGGCACGACTGCAAAATTGAGCGTGCTATTTCGTCCCAGTTATTTATGACTGTCTGCTTATACCATTGAATGAAACGTCTGTGACATTTGATGCCTCTTCATGATAATGCATCAGACTATATGATTATATTGATTATAATATGTTATTACGCATTCTAATATGATGCATTCGATATCTGTACAACTTATATTTTTTATCAGGTGTTTTTTATTTAGTAAACAGTATGCAAATTGACAGAATTACAATTAGACATCATAAGGAAATGTTTAGGGATGTTGTAAGGATGGAAAATAATCAATAGGAAAACACTCTAGGGATACCAATTGTTATGTCCACATTCTTTATTTTGATTCATTAGCGTACTTCATCATATATGCATAAGTACTTTTTCATGGATGTCATTGTGCACTTTCCTGATAGCATTTGCAGTGTACTACCAACTACCACCACATATAGTTAGGACACACAGCATGTTAGCACACTACACTTTGCAAATAGTCATTGCCATTATCAAATATATATGAATGTATCTACGTAAAAGGTTGGTCTGTGACAATGACGGATGTGAGATGTAAAAAATATAATGCAATCGCGTTAAGCAAAACTGCATCATGATTCATGAAGCAGTGTCATATCATCTGCAATGGAATCAAAATGAAAAATGAGTTTAGGTCGGTTCTTTGCATAATTCAATTGACCAATATTCTCCAGCATATAAATTTTTCATATATCATCCTCGTCAAGTACAACAAACCACGCAGTAATGTAACGAAGAGTTCACAATTCAGCCTCATTCCACCTCCACCTGAATCCATTGCAAAAGAGCCCTTCCTCCAAAAAATGAAATACATTTATGTATATGAACATCCAAGCATCCAAAGTGTTGATCTAGATAGCATTATATTATTACAATGTAGAAGTTCACATAAAATAATTATAGAGCAATGTAAGTAAAGTGTAGTAATCCTTTATCAAACACGTATAGCAACTTTTGTTACGATGTGCTCTTTATTCTCTTACAAATGAATAAAAACCATTATTATTCCATACTATTTCATATTCACTCTAATAATAATAGTGTTCTCTAGAAAGATTTGCGTCACTAGCAAAACCAACATCAAATATTCTTTCATCCGGTGAATTGGTGGAAGAAAATAAATTGCATTACTTCGTATACATTTTTTGCACTTAAAATATTGGGAAACTATTGATTAGAGTCGTTTATATCCCCATTTCAGAGAACAGAATGCTAATTTAAATGGCCAAATCATTAACCGTGTATTCTCAAATAGCAGTTTTCTTAGTTTTTCGTAGAGTGCCCAATCTGTTTACTTTTTGCATGCGAGGTTACACAACTACACATCATATAAAAGCTTCACAATATCATCACATCATACAAGGCAAACAATATTTTATTCCAAGCAACGCTTCGCCTTTTTGTACACCAGGTAAATAATGAAGTTGGAGAAGGAGGAAACCTTGAAAAAATTGTTTTTGTGCACTTGACTCGACTGACGAAAAGCTTTGTATGCAAAAATGTACATAGATAAATAAATATATGCTTATGCATGCCTAACCTTCTATATGTTATATATTTCTTTATTTTATCACTTCGTCAGTTGATATGATCATACGATCTACAAAACAAACTATATACGCTTCTTATTTACATGTTATCTGCCTAAAAGGAAGCAATAAGGGAGTGTTAATGTTAAGTGCGTCTTCCTCGTCATTTTTGTTGATAGGAAGATGGCATTTGGTGCCATGTAAGGAGAAGTTATTAGTCAGTCAGTATGATTTCAGTGTATATTTACTACTTGGTATGTAAACCACAAGCACAAGCGATGTACCAAACGGATACAAGACACTCACTATCCCTACTTCAATATTTTTTAGGTTGCTGCTAGCCACTGTATGCAAAGCAATGGACGTTTTTTTCGCACGATGAATGCTATATGGACTATGATAATGGAGTTGATGCTAAATACAATATACAACGTAATGCTGCATTTTGAGAAATAATGGTGCTGATCTTGATGCACGATGAAATGTAGCGTGGTATAGTGGTGTGCCTGATTTACATTTCGCATTTACATTCACTCTTACACATTGTTAGAGTTGTCTTTTATTCCCTTCATTTTACTTTCATACTTCTTCTGGAGAGTTCATGCATGTCATCTTCTTCAGCAAGCTCCGATTTATCCTAAACCGGAATAAGACTTTGAAACATCCATTTGAGTTTAAAACTCGGAACTAGGAGATTAGTTGGTTCTCACGCTAAATTCCGGCTAGCTTATGAAAAGTTGTTTCTCCTGTTGTCACTTGGCACTTGGTGGAAGCGTACATTTGAGTTAGTGATAACTTATAGTCAGTGACATTACTTCAATAAAATTCTTGTGGAATATAATAATAAAGGTGTAACATCAACTTTGTTACATTGTGGCAGCGATAGATAATTAACGACTGCTAAAACTAATATCGATGTACACAGGTACTTGTAGCATGCGTACCAGATCTGGGGTGACTAGTTTGTAAACAGTTTGTGATTCACTACAGTGCTCTTTTTTTAATTTGGAATCGGACGGCAATTCGAAGACCATTAGAATTCGAATAATAAAGAGTTTGTGACAGTGTGCAATGTAACTGATTTTAGAAATAAAAATGGGCAAACGCAAAGTCCCATCCTGGAAAAAGAATCGCATTTGTTTTGATATACCCAACCTCAAAGCAACCAAGCCTTTGAATGTTTGTTTTTAACCAACAATAACTTGTACTTTGGACTCAGCGTGTTTGGCATGAATGTGTAGGACCAAAAACGGATCTCTCATCATAACAAATATATCAACAGTTGGGTGCTGGGTCTGGATCAAACCTATGCACACGATACCATTTGACCATTTGTGTAACTTAGATTGCTAATCTTTGTGGTAAGTTTGGCTTTGGCTGCTGAATGACTACCTACAACCTAGTAGCATCAACACATTATGTTATGAGCGTGGTATGGTATTGTGTAGTTCATAATGATTAGGTGGTTAAATATGGAATTATTTTTAAAGCGTAGAGTTGTTTGTCAGCGACCTACTTTAATGAAGCAAAAGCAACACACAACTTGCGGCTTCAGTGTGTTTACTTCTTTTATGAAATTACGACTCATTCTAATGACTTAACTTCCAGTTCCACAAGTCTGCGAACTATAGATAAAGATAAGGATAAATAATAAATGGCAGAAATGCAATGAAAATTCAAGATACAAAAATTTGCGGTCTTCGTTAAAACAATTTAGCTGCATTTGCTGCATGAATTAAATTTTATACTCGGGTCAGATTACCATAAATAAAAATAAAAATGAGATTCAATGTTGAATTTAACTATAAACGCTTGTAATATATGTATTTTTGTGGTTGTGCTTGTACTTACGATTAGATTTGTAATAGTAATGGAATTCATGAGCTCGTAAAATCATGTAAATTTCCGAATGCAATCTGCATTTAAATTCAGTTTGACAATTAAAATCTCCCAGTCCTGAATGGCATTGATGATTGATTATATAGAAGCTGGACTAACAATAGCATAAAGCTTACCCTTCCGATGCGATTGCTAAGCCTCTCGAGCGATAACGTGATTGATAAGGTTTCAGCCATTTCAGACTGTTTGGATTACCCGTACTTTTTTAATGTACTTCAGCATAGTTATATTATCTTCCCATTTATGAGAGAATGAGAATATTTGCTGTTTGTACAAGAAACCCTTGAATGTGTTTGTAATAACTTGTGGTTTGTGCGGATTTCGTAGGTTCCGACTCCAGCGATATGCGTGAAATGCACGAGACTGTGAGTAATTCGTTAGTAATAAACTACGCAGACAGACTTTAGTAAAATAATGTTGAATGTATTTTATTGGCTTTCCGATGTGATGATATATGTTCTCGTAATAGCATGATGATGAATGATGAGAGACAAATTTTTCCAACAAATATGTAAAAACTGTAGTGGGTATTAATAACTCAACGGTTGCGTCAGTAGTAGAGGACAGTGACAAAATCAACCACCTTCCTATGCGATTCCAACAATAATAAGAGTTGATCAGACTTGTATCCTGTTTTGTTTTGCAATTCACACTGAATTTAGCACGGTGGGTTTTTATTAGAAATTTAGTGGTAGACAAAAAGACATGTATAAGTATAAGTATATATTTAGGGGATATTCAGGAAACCTAAATATAATGTAGGTAGTTCCAACAATAATAAAAGTTGATCAGACTTGTATCCTGTTTTGTTTTGCAATTCACACTGAATTTAGCACGGTGGGTTTTTATTAGAAATTTAGTGGTAGACAAAAAGACATGTATGAGTAGTATAAGTATATATTTAGGGGATATTCAGGAAACCTAAATATAATGTAGGTAGTTTAAAGGTAAGACAGAGACAGATTCTTTAGCTTAGCAGTAATTGCTTGCTCCTTTGAGATTCCGTTGAAGACCTTTCATTATCTTAGGACCCAAAGCGTTGTGAAGTGCCGAAAACTTTAGGGCTTTCTTAAGACTAGCATTCCTTTCAGTCGCTTTGATTGGCCAATCATCATAACCATCGATCTCAGACAGTGAGCTCAGTTTTCTTGAGTCGTGGCCTGTTTCCTCATCAGTGTTGGAACTTGATGGGTAATTGTCTGCATTCTTATGTAAATCCTCTAATTTTGATTGGCCTCCATTGTTTTCAACTGATAAAGAGGTGTGACTATCGAGGCAGTGGAAGTCATTGGAAGCTTTCACGGTGGAATGGTGCGCAGTCACTTTTAACTGCGAGAAAACATCAGACATTTGGTCTGGTCCGTCCCCAGCGTTTGTACTGTTTTCACTGGAAAAATTCTCACGTTTGTTCTCTGCCATTTTGAACAAGTAATACTGCAAATTTTTTGGGACTCCTGTTCCTGTTATTACTGATACATTTGCTTATTTCCCTTTCTTCATTATTGGCCCACCATCTGAAAAAAGTGAGTAACCCGGAATCGTAATCTGGGGTAATGGAAGATTCATACGCGCATACGCGTACGAGTATATCGTTAGAATTTTTTTAGAAACTCTGAACAGTAAAAAGTTTCCACGGATATAAAAAGATTTTCATCGGAGACGAAGATAGAATAAAATTGCAGAAATTCTCAAGTGCATTTGCTCTATTTCAAAATATAGGGGTTTTTTAATACGTCACGCCTAGCAGGTGTTTTATTGAGGTTGAATGACATGACAGTCCGTTTGTGTTTATACAACTGCTGCTTTTAGAAACAAAGACGAGTAACATAACCAATGGAATTGATGTAAGTAATTTATTATGGGGGCCTTGCTGATTTTGATTAGAAAAGTCAAGTCAACTTGTAATCGATAAAAGTCTAAACGCTGAACCCATTTGAGATATGACGCGTGCAAACTGTGAAGCTAGGAGATTTTAATTATAGTTCTATTGCATTTCTAGTTTTTTAGGGCATATTTATATCCAACTTCATCTTCATGTCATAGTCAACTTTTGCAGGTCCCCACCAACTAGATATTTGGGCTCTTTTTGCACTTGCCATAATACGTATTATCAATCACTGTTATTTTAATGTTACATGGCCATTTATGCATATGAAGAAGCTGTGCAGTTTCCAGTCAAGGTTAATTTGTGATGATACAGTAGGGCTATGAAAAGGGATTGTTTTGGTTTATGTATTGTGTGTATATACAGTCTTTGTGTATGCATACAATATGGTAATATCCTATATCCGATTTTTACACAACTGATACAACCTTTGTTAAAGAATCTTATCTATGCAGGACATGAACATGAGCTCCCAGCCCCAGTGATAACAAAAAAAACTATGTGTAAAGAATTTCTTTCTCGTATGATGAGAGTACAAAATGCAAAAACGAGTAGACATTCCATTCACAGATATAATTTTGTGTCATGTTCTATGTTATTAGTTGCTGATCTTTATTATTTTTCCCTAAAATTTTTCCTGGTAATTTATTTTCTCATCTGGTTTTCTATAAGTTACTTCCATTTTGTAGGGGAATTCTATTTAAATAATTCCATATTTATGTTAATTAGAAACAACCATATTAATTATTTAAAATTGAATCATCAGTTTAAAAAGTTCTAATCGGACTGTAAATTTTGTTTCCAGATTCAATGAGAAGAAGTTAAATCGCACAAACTCAACTCTAACAAGGACGGATGAACAAACACTTGGAGCAGCACCATAGTATGGGACACCAATCAATTTCAACACTGGATTTTTGTGACAGATGAATTTTGGATTGTTTGGAAAAACTACATTTAACTATATTAATTGATTGTGCAGCCGGGTATACTATTCATAAAGACTGTGCTGTTCCTCCTCCCTTTGGAAATTCAAACGATCAACATGATTGAACTTTTCAAATACTGGAAACTGGCTATACTTGCCGTTAGCTGGGTGTCTGGATGGGGCTACGCGTGTTTCTCCATTGTGAATCTGATGAAGGCCTACGAGATGGAACTGAGCATTCAGATACTTCTATCAAGTGTCATTGTTCATCTCTTCCTCCCAACGCTGCTTGTGATGGCCATCGGCCTTCTGGTTGGGGTCATCTACTTACACCCAAAGTGGGATGGTGAAGAAATTCGAAAGAAAACGCTGCACATTGGGGCGAATATTGTGAAATGAATTTATCATTAAGATTCCATTTTTTATATACAAATATTACAGAGAAAAGTATTTTATTGTTGTAGAATATAGACATTACACTTGTAATCTTGTACATAGCGCAGAACGTAAAGATGTAATTCACCAGATGCCAGATAGCCAAGTCAATATTTCGAAACGGCACTGTGTGATATTTCTTATATAATACGATATTTATTTCACACAGAATATGATGTGTGTATAATATTTGAAAATAATGTACTAAACATTCCGATTCTAATGCATAAGTGAGATTTATATACAATGTACACGTACAAGCGGCTTTAGCAAAAAAATAAATTGTAAAATCGCATGCAAAATGTGCCGTAATAAGTCGCATCATGGATGCCAATATAAGTTGATAATTAGTGAGCATTGTGACAAATTAACTGGATCGGGATCTTAGATGCAATTTGATTAAATGATTCTTTAAGCCAATGTTATTGTTTTTGTTATATTTTGAGCTACCTTACTACTGTAATTTTACTAGTCTTGTTGATACATTTTAGATATGATTTCGAGTAGTTTGTTAGGTATTATAAGCGTTTAGAAGTGCGTCACGTATGGATGGGAATAAAAATGTTCTTTTTACCTGCAAAATATTGTTATACAGAAGTTGTTACGTAGATTTCATATATAAGTTACGTTAATTTTATTTCTCAGTTTACGATACTCTTTGAAAAAATTCATGTACTAAACTGCACTGCAATCGAATACTGAAATCTGATTACGATCGATCACTACTCTGCTATATGCTGTAGAATACATATCAATTCACTCGCTTACCCAATGCCCAGGATGTAACGAATGTAACATGTAACTTATGTAACACATGAAGCAAATGATCCAGTTGAAGAGGAAAGTTTTACATACATATTTATTCTAGTTTCGCTGCTTATGCTTTACGTGCACTTGTTGAACGCTTCTGTATTGTGTACAGAAACCCTTTTTTCCACTACCTAAACTAGATCAGAAAGCGCGAAGTGGTTTGTTGTGATCGAGTGATAGAATGAGAATTTGTCAAAAAGAAATGAGCAGACAGAAATCGAAGTCTTACATTATTTTTACCAGCAATTGACAATCTTCTATCAATGTCTAAGGACAAATTAAAAGTGTCCTATTAAATTAAAATTGCCTATGATTTATATGAGTTTTGACAACTCTGTTGTAAAGTAAAAGAAATGGAGAAGCCAAGCACGTCTTGTAACATCGAGCCAAGGAAAGTAATCTACTGTGAAGATGACTACTTTGAAGTTAACAGTGAAGAATATTATCACATGAAATGTGACATCTCTAAACAGCCTGCATCACAACCTCCACTCCTTTTTAACTACTCCAGGTTCACAGAGTATTTGCAGCTAAAATCCCATATAGAATTCGTGAACAGAACAGTCGAAGCTTCCACCGGGCTCATCTCTCCAAGTCTAGACTACTTCACTGACGAAAAACTGAAAGATGAGCTTGCTAAAATATATGGTGAAATGGATGAAACCAGTCCAAAGTTTGAGTTGATATTCAAAAACTACAAGATACAACGACTAGAACAATTAGATGAGTGGATGAAGGTAGAAGCTCAACTTTTAAAGGCAAATGAGATGGAAGATGGAGTCACCTATGCACCTTATGGATCAGAGTTTATGAATGAAGATGAAGAACTCAGAAATCATTTCACAGAAAACGAATTAGCTAACTTCAGAACGATATCTCAAAAATGCAGTTCGTCTCTAGAGCCTTTTATTCTTCCAAGAAAGAAAGCAGAAATAAGAGGCAATAAAAATCTTGAAAACACAGATGCAGGTCCTTTGAATTCAAAACAGATTATTATTGAAAAAGAAGTAATAACTGTTCTCAACCAAAGTCCGTTGGGGATAACAAGGGACAAGCTTATATTAAAATGTATACGAAAGATTTAGAAAAATAGACAAGCTTCCATATAGTAGCAGTGGTGGCTATGCTCTTAAATTAACCTCGAATGAAATCAAAGGTGAACTTTCGAAAAATGTCTTGTTCACTCGCGATTTTCAAGGGGGCTATCTTGTTTTCCCTTCCAGTTTAGAGTCAGTCCTTTTACAAGATCCTAGGATTATTTTATGGAATCTGAAGCACAGACTTTTGGTTATTTTAAATTTGTCCTATGGCATAATAGAAGTGGATGAGTGCATTGACTTGTGTTTTAATCTATTTCAAATCAAACGATTCCAATACCGGGATTGGGGCTTTGTAAATGGTGTTACTTTTGTGAAGTGGTTGCTAGAAAAGTGGAATACGAGAGATGTTGAGGTGATTGAATTAAGTCTTTCAAAAAATGGTGGGAATACAAAACACTACTTAGCTGTGATGACAGAAGAGCGCCGGAAGCTCGTTAAGCAATATTCAATGAAGGAAAATAGTTGCACTGAGGTTATACCTACAAAGAAATCCGTAATCGAAAAAACGGGCAATAAAGTGAAGATTGCAAGTTGTAATCAGCTCGAAAGCAATAAGTTACGGCCTTCAGCTCCAACGTCTCTTCCGTCCATATCATCGCATCCTCAAAACTCCAACTTATCTTCGCCTTGGTCAAAGAACATGCCGCAATCGGCTTCAAAGCATCCGTTACTAAATTATAATCCGAATGCAACTTCTATTAGCCCCCAGTTTGTTCAACTGGGGGATAAGGTGTATGAAATACAGGATGAAATCAACCCGGGGCTCCATGAAGACTGCGTTGTGAGCATCCTCCATTCTCCAACTAATTTTTACTTGGTACGGAAAGGAAAATGGAGAGAACTAAATCGCTTGTTGAATTCATTATGGTAAGAAAAGAAACTTAAAGGAAGAAACAATTTTTTCAATTTCATTTTGGACTACTTAAGGATGAATTCTAATTTAGGGGAATTTTGTGAATTAACTTCTAGTGACTATTGGAATTCCAAACCCAACGAGATGTTGCCACATCCCAAATTCCTTCAAAAGAACTATATTTGCATGGCTAAAACAGAGAATGCTGAAGAAGGCGAGGAAGACGTTTACCGGGTTGCCATTTTGGGAAAATCAAATGAAACTTATAAAGTATTTTGTATAGATTATGGTGATGTACTTACTGTTCGTCACGATCAGCTAAGGTTTTTACCTAGAGAATACTTGACTACTTTAGAAGCACAAGCTATTCAATGCTCAATTTATAATGTTGCTTCACAAACTAAAGACAATGGAAATGATATTTGGAATGAGAGCGCGTGTAAATTTACTAGACAATTGTTTAACCAGACTGGCTGTGATACTCCAATTGTTAAAGTTCATTTCAAGCAAAGAGTTTATGGGAACGGGATTTGGTTGGTGAAGGTTAGTTTACCTCCCAATTGCATGGATTTTGGGGAAGAGATAATGAAATTCGTTGATAATAAAAAGTAAAGATTGAATTAAATGGATAAATTCATCAAATAAATGATGTTAAAATAATTTGAAATCTGTTAATGGATCGATAGGATTGATAGGATGGTCATTCATTTCAGTTTTCACCTTTCATCACGTTCTAGCTTTTCATATACCATCTTGTATTTTAATCCTCAATCTCAAATGTTAATTCCAATGCCTATCGCGTCTATTATGTTAATTTGTGCTAATTTTTGTCCTCAACAATTGCATAAAAAAGAACATTCATCCTTAATTAATACACTAACAAGTTATAGGTAGCGACCCAGCCAGTGATTCTCAGACTCTATTGAAAAAGTTCACCCATCCAGAGTTTAATCCGCCTCAGTGAATAATGCCAAAAACAGATTATAAGCACATCAGAGCTGAAGGCCTTAAGGACAGGAAATTATCAATAAATGCTCACAAACATCAAAATTATAATCAAGTTGAGCAAAAACTAAACACCAACACGCCCTAAGGACATGTGGGTTTAGAAAGGCTAAGCCTTTTTTATTTCGATGGATCGGACGGTAGGTGATAAGGATGTCATGGTAAAACCTGACCCCACTTCACCACACCGCCCGAAACTGCAACCTTGCAGATATGCAAAGCATATAGCGACGAATGGCGAACCACAGGCGAATCGAAGTAAGGCTGCATCGCCCACTGGCTACAAGGTTGCTAGAGGGCAGGCGAGCAGCCATAGTAATGTCTCGAAAAGTTTATAACAAAGTACGCGCGTAGATGTGGCCCGAAGGCCAAGGGTTAAAGTACACTTGACAGGTATATATAGTGCTCCTTTTGTCTTAAAAAATTCTCAAACGACTCAAAACTTTTCAGCCTTAGAAATTAAGTAATCTAGCAAGGGATTACTATTATCTTCATTTTTATAGGAGTATTGCTTATTCCGCTATATGTTTATGCATTTTAATTTTAATTTTGTTATCAAAACTCCGACTAATGATAGTTAATACATACGTAAACATGGAATGCAAAATCTTTACTATCTTTAGCTGTATATACATTTGAGCAATGTGTAATTTATTCATTAATTTAAGTAACACTTATAGATGCATATTGCATATTTACATAAACATACCAACTGATTCCAACTGTCAAGACATTCATAATCATCCGACGGAAATGCAAATGTGGTTAAGAAAACACCACAGTTGTTTTGCCTTTTCACGTTAGATCCCAAACAAATGTTAAATTAACGTGTCTTACGTTACATTAACCAGAGGAAGGGGAGAAAATGAAGAAGACGTGCGTTAAATTAATTTAATTTGGAGGAATCTATTGACACCACCACCTGGGGTGCAGCAAAACTGAACTTCTACTTCAATACACCATAAGAAGGGTGCGAGAGTTCAGAAAGACGGTATTTTCCCCAGGTGGTGATGTGGCGATACTCGAATACCTTGCAGTGAAAGTGAAACCAGGAATTCGATGATGATACCACTACCACCCTTTCCCTGCTTGCAGTCTACAGCTAGAAAATACCAGTAAAAATTTGCAGGAGGAAAAGAAAATTAAAAGTTTTATGAAAAAGATTGAAAACGCCATGTAGCAAAGTCGATTTATATTTATGGATCATTTAATTATTACAACCTGTAAGACGCTTACTATACATAGACGTAGGTCAATCTTTGTGTCACACTTATCTTCATTCTGGTTTTGGTCCACCACGGCACCACAACATCAGCTAAACTGAAAATGCATTGGTAGCTTGAATTGCATTCATATTTCATTGAATTTCTCTTTTCTTATCGGTTTTCGTTATGCATGTATTTTTGGTTAAGGCGAATGTACCTAGTCGGAATGTAACCATCATATCATTCATATTATCATATCATATATTAATATCATACATTGCTACTGATGTTGATGTTTTTATGTTTGTTTGACTATTTTATGCATAATAATAATGACTCCTATTAATATTGACAAACATAAATATTTGACTTCATGTTCATATTAAAGGCGTAGTAGTAGTGTACCGTTCGACTGGACTTATATTTCACAGTAAAGACCAACCTCAAGTTCGAACAATTTGCAATAAACCACAATTTGTCATTCATCCTTTTACACTGAGTATATTTATGTACTAAATGTGCGGATGATGCATTTTATGCTGTATGATGATGACCTACCGTACAGATTAAAGTTTTAGCTTCATCATTCACTGAATCTTGATGGTTTAAGATTTTATTTCGAATTTTTTCACTGGAAATGATAAGAATGATCAAACTAATCCTCCAACCATTTCCACTTTCATCGAATTTGTATTTTCATGACATAAAGTCGCAGTTAAGGAATCGTATAAAAGACGGGAGGAATATGGGAGAAATCATCAGTTACACACGACTACAACTGTCATCTTAAAACTTTCTAAATATCAAAAAATAATTCCATTCTATACTGCTCAAATATAATTCCTACCGATTTTTACAATACTTTCGAATCATCATGTTCTCAAAGACAGTTTTAGCTCTTGCTTTCCTCGGAGTCTTGGTTTTGGTAGTGAACGGAGCACCCCAGTCCAATGACATGGCAGCCCAGTGGGCGCAAGGGGCAGCAAGTTCCGGTCAAGTTGGAAAGGTTTGTTTTTGTTATCATTACTTGTTATAAGCTAGCACTGAAGATTTAAACTTCAGTACTAGCTTATACAACTTCCGCTTGACTTAAGCTTTTTATATATATAATTTGCTTTGTTCGTTTATTCACAGCCACAGTTTCATGTCAACGGTGGAGGAGCTGGCAATAATGGACGGAACTGGGGAGCTCATGGCAATATTGGAGCTGGTGTGAAAGCTTGGCAAAGTCAAAATGGACGACATTCCATTGGAGTTGGTGCAAATGTTGGTCAATCTGTTGGTCGTTTCCAGGTTAGAATATTTTATTACCATGTTCCTGATTCTTATGCTTTTATGTTATTGTAAGCTCATTTTGGACTATATGATGAACTCAGTTCTTCTTAAAACTTTCTCTTTGTTTCAGGGTCAGTCATGGAAGAGCCGACCCGATTATGGTGTTGGAGCTGCTTACAGTTACAGATTCGGTGGTGGCCGTCGTGGTTAAGGAGGATAGTTAATAAAATTGAGAAATATGATTTTTGTCTACGTTCAGTTTTCATTTCATTTCCTTTTCATTATAGTGTAATTCTTTAGACTTAAATGTTGAAATTCGATGTACTTTTATTCATATTATACGAAAGACAGGACAATAAAATAATTATTTAATACAACATAATGAAAAATTATTCTAGCATAAATTTAATGGAAAACTTTACATAGCTGATTTGAAAATGCAAGATTAGTAAATAACAGTAAATGTTTAGACAGACATTTTAAACTCGAAATAATGTGAGCAGACACATTAAGCAAGTTGCCACAATAAAACTTCCAGATTTCACTGAAATCCCTGCAGAGTATAAAAGTTGATGGTGGTGGTCATTAAGGTTTGGATTTTTCAACGAGATATTATCCATCATATGTCCTCGACTGTTTCCAGCATGTTTGAAAAATGACGCAGATGAAAATGGATCTTCAGGATGCCAGGCCCACATAATTCGGACGTTCTAATAAAAAATTGGAAATAAAAATGATTGGTTAGTAGTTCTCGTTTCAATTATCACTTTTTCACGGAATCATTCGTTAAAATTGCTATAAATAGATAGTAAACAGCGATATAGCTATAGTTTACCTCCAAATTAGCATCATTTGGGTCTTCAGTGTTCCATTTCCTGCTGAACTTGATTTTGGTCATTCCATGTACCTGCGTTCCTGCAAGAAGCTCATAGTCTTGACTTGCATCCAATTCGGGAAGTGTATTTCCTTTAGCATAATAATCCTACAAAATTCCAAATAAAATTTATAAATGTAATCCGTATATGTGTACTAATAATTAATCTCAGGTATGCAGTAGTTTTACGTACATAAAGGTAAGGTGTTGCGTTCAAGTTATCAACCCAGCCAATCACAATATCACACCCTTCCATCGTTCCCTTCCACTCGGGGCAAAATCCAACAGAAACGTAACCCTTTGTGAAACTACTCATTTCCATTGTCACCGTGTCATTGTCGCTCGATAACCACTTAAAATCCACCCCTTGGAGTACCTTCAAAGCCAAATTATGAGAACCTAGCCATTCACTGTCGTTTTTGTCCATTATGTTGATGCCTTCATTATGATGGTCGTGTCCATGATGGCACAAAGACAACTGCAAAAGACACGCGAACAGTGCCACAGCAAACACCAATTTTTGGGCCATATTGTTTCTTTAATTGCCCCACTTGAACCAANACAGCAAACACCAATTTTTGGGCCATATTGTTTCTTTAATTGCCCCACTTGAACCAACTTATATCACAGTTAAATAAAACTTTCTGGAAGTTACATGAGAACAGACTTCACCAGACTGTTGAAACTTTATTAAATTCTTCGTCACTCAATGCAAGACGACTGACATTGCACTATTACTTTCATATTTTGAGTGGCTTCTCTTTTGGTTGCAGAAATGGGCAAAACGTCTCAATATAATAGAACCAGGCAGTGGCTGGCTCTTGGCTTTTATTTTGCTCATCTGGCTCATCATCTACTTTACATTTCCATCATTTAATGTGAATGTTGAAGTTTAATAATGAAGGCTTGTGATTCATGATCAAGTTTTTTTTTGAGAATTTAATGCATGGTTAGCATACACTCAAATCGATTGATGTGAACTAAAACTAGTTATGGGAATATATGGGAGGATACGACGCAGCACCAGCTAATCATACCTACTTTACTGCCTTTTCCAAGTATGAAGTCTTACACAACTTTTTTTTTTACGCGACTACTTACTAATCGCAAGAAATGGAGCACAAGGATGGTTGTGTTGTATTTGTATCGTATTATCGTATCCTAATTAATTCCATGTATGTTCTCCATACATCTGCGCTATAAATTTGGTGAGAATTTTTTAGTTAAAAACTCCAGCATATTAACAACAACCAGACAAACAACAGGGCACAAGGAATATACTTAAGTATATGAAGTTCAATGATGTAACTTTGTGAAAAAGCGAAAAAATTGTTGTATAAAACAAAACAAGGTTTTAAATTCCTCATCCTGATTCTATAATGAGATTTTCTTTGCTTGGTTCAGAAACACGTAAATCTGGTGGTGTAGCTTGGTTTGAGTTTGGTTTCATGATGTTATTGTCGTGCTGAAATTCAGGGTACTTCTCCATCATTCTCAATTTTAGAATTTTATCTGAGAAAATTCTTAATGCAATGTGTAGTATGTAGTGTTTCTAGATTAAATGACTTTTTTCAAGTTCAAGACATTGATACAAAGGTAATGAATAGGTGTGGGACAGGGACTTACTACTTGAGGCAGGGCAAGTTGAACTACATAATATATGCAAGTTGAATATAAATTAGTAGCACAATATTCTACTCACAACTAGTGACTAGAGTAGAAGGCTGTCAAAACTAATTTAAAGTAAATACAAAATACATAACCTCTCTTCGTGGACAACTTATATAATTCCGTGCGGAGTCAGAGACAAGCTTTTACTAATGTTGTTTGTAGGATCTAGATCTGAGTTTTGTCTTATTCTTAAAAATGGAACTTGATGTATGATGCATATTTTGCCTTAATTAATGCTGATCGAAATATATTATTATTAAAGTATTTTTGAGTCGTTAATATATTGATATTTCCACCTATTTATATAAACAATAGCTCGTTATTTGTCAGCTACGATAGACTATATGACGATTTATTTCATATCAAATGATGTATGCGTTTTTCAAAACATTTTATGACTCTGACGCACATCTGTACGCATATTTAGTAGCGTCGTTTGTGAAACTATTATGATCACCAACGTTTGACTCGTAAAATTATGAATGTCTTGATAGTTGGTATGTATTGGTAATGTATTTATGTCATGCTAAAGACAGTAAAGATTTTTCATTCCATGTTTACGGATGTATTAACTATCATTAGTCGGAGTTTTGATAACAAAATTAAAATTAAACTGCATAAACATATAGCGAAACAACCAATACTACTTTAAAAATGAAAATAATAGTAATCCCTTGCTATATTACTTAATTTCTAAGGCTGGAAAGTTTTGAGTCGTTTGAGAATTTTTCAGGACAATAGGAGGACTATATATACCTTCCAAGTGTTTATTGACTATTGGCCTTCGGGCCACTTCTACGCGCGTGCTTTTTAATACATTTATCCAAGACTTAACTATGGCTGCTCGCCTGCCCTCTAGCAACCTTGCGGCCTGTGGGCGATGCAGTCTTACTTCGATTCGCCAATGGTTCGCCATTCGTCGCAATATGCTTTGCATATCTGCAAGGTTGCAGTTTCGGGTGGTGTGGTGCAGTGGGGTCAGGTTTTACCATGACATCCTATATCACCTACCGTCCGATCCATCGAAATCAAAAAAGGCTCAGCCTTTCTAAATCCACATGTCCTCAGGGCGTGTTGGTGTTTAGTTTTTGCTCCACTCGATTATAATTTTGATGGCTGTGAGCATGAGTCTATATAATGTCCTGTCTTTAAGGCCATCAGCGCTGATATGCTAAAAATATGTTTTTGGCATATTATTCACTGAGACGGCTTAAACTACATGGGTGAAGTATTTAAATAGAACCTGAAAATCACTGACTGGGTCTCCACCTATAACTATAACTTGTTAGAGTATCAGGGCTGATGGTCCTGGACTGGATGGGATGGTCCGGGCTTCTTTATGTTTCAAATGCTTACATTCTTTGAAATGACTATCAACTAAATATGCAATTTAATGAAAATCTCAAAGCTTTAAAACGTAACGTAAAAGGTAAACTTGCAAACTCTAATGTAATCTAAAACGTGAATCAGACCATTCACATGTGCACTCACTGCACTGGGTCAGTCAATCATCCTGCTATTCGTGCGATTGACGATGATTAAGCGCGAGCTTGGCATCCCTATATCCGGTCGCATTTCCCCGCGATTCCTACACTGCTAAATATCAGAGGTTTGCTATTCATTAACTATTATTTAGTGTATTAATGTGCATAAACTATTAATGTTAGTTATCGATGCTTTAATATTACTGAAAAAAATTGTGAACTCTTGCCATCTTACATAATTTCTATGGTTGAATTGTTTGGAGTCACTTTTGAACATTTCGGAACAAAATTATCACTACATATATACAGGTAAACAATACTTTCATCTTCGGCCTTCGGACCGGGCCACATGAGGAAAGTAGTTATTGAAGTTCAAAGTCCCATCCCCCTACCCCTCCCCCCAATTACTCTGGATCTTCCAACGTAGTTGGAGAGTGCCACGATTCGGGCATGAAGGGTACCTGGTTTTACTAAGGTTCCCCTTCCCCTCAGTCGTTTGCCTTAAAAAAGGCTTAGCCTTTCTAGACCCTTACATCCTTAGGGTGAATGGGTGTTTAGTTTTTTGCTTCATTTTGTTCTTGTTTTGTATGTAGAGTCATATATTAATTTTCAGTCAAGTCAAGTCAGACTCATATAAATCTGTCACCCACTGACACTTCTGACAATATTTCCAAAACGCTTCAATGAGCTATGGGCACACTTAGACTTTCCAAAGTTGGTGCAAAATCCAGATTGGTAGAGATGCAAATTAACCTGCCATGCCCGTTGTAGACTAAAGCTTTTAAGAATTTTTAAATATTTAATTTTTCGAAATTGATTCAACTATATTTCTTTATCGACGAATTTCATTCCCTTTCGATAAACTAATGTTTACTTATCCAAATCTCTTTCACGTAAACTCTTGGCTTTTTCAGAGTAACACGATCGGACAGGATAATACATTTTCAATTTGGATTTTAATTTGTAAAACTACATTATAAATTGAAAACAAATTAGCTTGTGCTTCTACAATCTCTTAAAATAAAATTCTTGGTTAATCGTCACGAATATTGAATATTATGAGTATGTTCATCACCATCATCGTTGAACAAGTCTACAAAATAAAGTGATTCCAAATGGCGAAACATATGCTCGAATTTAAGTGCAATTTGTTGCTCAATTTATTAATGAGAAATTATAATTTTCTAATTATATAATTATGTAAATATAATTAATTAACAAGCAAGCAATGAGAAGTTATTTCGAATTGTCGAATCGAATTTCGAAAAAGAAAAAATGTGTTTGTCAGCAGTTCAGTTAGCAAGTTCCATCCAGTCTGCATGGTCTATTTCCTCCCTAAAAAATTAAGTATGTTTTAATTATAATTAATATAAATTGTATTTTGGAAAGAACACATTGTTCACTTATTATTATTAACTAACCAAATGTTGATGGGCTGGTGGAAAAACCTTTGTTCCTACTAAACCTTGATATCCGTTTGCCAATCTACCAGCCAGACCCAAACCAACTTGTTCCGCATGTTGTTCAAGTACCTACAAAAATACATTTCAAATTACAATTTATACTCAACTTCAAAACTCAATAGATTTGCTCAAAAAAGTGAATTTACCCTTTGCATTCTTGCATCTTGGGCTCTTTGATTGCATTCAACGAAGGCCACAGCAATGACCATCAATGCGATGAAGAAGATTCCGAACTTGGCCATTATGAACAAAAGGAATTAGTCAAAAATTATATTTTTTAAAAATTCTGAATGACTTTTGTATTCTATGAATAATAATATGCCATTGAATGAAGAAGCACACTTTTAATTTACAACATAATGTGAAAAATCGCCATATTTGGGACACCAAGCAGCTTATCTGGGCGTTCTCATAATCTATGATGTTGATGATTCGTGTGTAAGTTGTAAGTATAATATTTGATAAGATATAAAATCGTTAAGTGTGTCAGACTGTCCAACTCATGATAAATGAAGCGTAACTTTTTTCCTCATGTACAAAATAAAAACTGTATGGCAAATGCATTTTTACACTTTTGCTGTTAGATAAGTCATATGAATGTGTGTCATGGTTTGTTTTTCTCTAAATGATATCGACGACATGCTTACATAAATGTTTTTATGACGCTTCCTGACCATTTTATGAACCTCTTGGGTCAAAGTTTAGACTGATGTCAAGTTTTTACGTATTCTTGAAGGGCAGGTTCAGATGGATGAGTGTTACCATGACTGAATGCACTTATGATAATGCAGAGTGTAAAGAAAACGTGCATTTTAATCGTATTCAATTTTTTACTCATTGAATTCTACTGGCCAACTTTTCCAAATGGAATAACAGACTAATGACTATATGCTCCACCAACTCATCCACCTGCATAATCACTACTTTTTGTATTATTCTTCCGTTCTACAACAATCATGTCTGAAAGAAATTCGAAGGCAAAATCAGGATCTGTAAATCCGGGTTCCGTTGCTCAAGTCCTTGATGATGACATTCCATTCAAAAAAGATAGCGATAAAGATGGCCAACTGTTTCAAACTCTAGAGGATGAAGCCATCATAACAGATACTGCAGAGCGACCAGACTTTCTCAACAAGATTTTTGGTTTCATAGACGAGAACCGAACTACCTACATTGAAACACTGAGAGAAGCTGTCGGAATCCGCTCCATTTCAACATGGCCTGATGCTCGAAATGAATGCTTACGAATGGTCCAATGGACAGCTTCAAAACTGGAAGAGCTGGGCTTTGAAACGGAGCTAAGAAAAATGGGAGATCAAGACATGGATGGAAAGAGTGTTCCAATTCCCCCAATTATTCTCGCAACTCGAGGAAATGATCAGTACAAAAAGACGCTCTTGATTTATGGTCATCTTGACGTCCAACCTGCAAGACAATCTGATGGCTGGTACACGGAACCATTTTGTCTCACAGAGGATGATGGGAAATTGTACGGAAGAGGGGCAAGTGATGATAAAGGCCCTGTTTTAGGATGGTTCCATGCCATTGAAGCCTACATCAAATGTTCTATCCGGATCCCAATCAATATAAAATTCGTATTGGAGACAATGCTTGAAAGTGGCTCTGAGGGATTGGATGATTTGATGATGAACCAGAAAAATCAGTTTTTAGCTGATGTGGATCTCGTCGCCATTTCTGATAACTACTGGCTTTCCCGAAACCAACCTTGTATTACCTATGGTTTGCGAGGGTTATGCTACTTTTTCGTTGAGGTGGAATGTGGTACAAAGGATTTGCACAGCGGCGTTTTTGGGGGAGCTGTGAGAGAAGCTTTGCCAGATCTCATTTGGCTTCTTGACCAACTCATGGATGTTGATGGGAACATTTTAATCCCTGGGATAATGGATAACGTCTGCCCCGTTCTTCCAGAGGAAGAAGCGCTTTATGATGGGATTGAGTTTGACTTGGAAGAATTTAAAGCAGATAGTGGGGTCAAGGCTCTTAGACATCCGGATGATAAGCGGGCAACATTAATGGCTCGCTGGCGCTTTCCTTGCTTGACCATTCATGGGATTCAAGGAGCGTTTGGAGAGCCTGGTGCAAAAACTGTGATTCCTAGAAAAGTCATTGGAAAATTCTCTATCAGACTCGTGCCAAATCAGAGGCCAGAAAGGATTGATAAGCTGGTTCGAGATTATCTCGCACAAAAGTGGGAGGAGAGGGGATCCCCTAATAGATTCCAGAGTTATATGGCAGACGATGGACTCAAGCCTTGGTGTGCTAATCCGTTTCATCCTTCATATAAAGCTGCGAGACAAGCTACTGCTTGGGCTTATGGCAGGATTCCGGATATGACGAGGGAAGGTGGTACACTGGAGAGGCTTTTATTGCTTCAGGAAATCACTGGAAAGAATGTTCTGTTGATACCTATGGGATCTTGTGATGATGCGGCTCACACCAAGAATGAGAAGATTAACATGGAAAATTATATTACAGGGACGAAGCTGTTTTCTGCGTTCATTCATGAGGTTGGAAAATTGGAGAGGGCAGAGTTGTAAAATGCAATTTTATATTCATACCATATCTCAAATCTAATGAATCAAGATCAAGACTAATATTACAAAATTGACAGAAGGAAATAAAATTATATCGCTAACTAAATTTATTTAGTAAAATATATTCCATCTTTAATTTATTTTTGTATATTATCCAACACAACTATTTCGGCCTAAAAGTTGGAAGTATTTGACAATTTTTGCTGAAAGAAAAAAAAACGATGAGTTATATTGTGCATCTATTTTGTTCCCATAATATTTATACTGACTTCCATTTGTACCTCAACATGAATGGCAATCATGGAATCTTCCTCATCAACCTGAATATTAAGATTCACAGTGCCGTCTGCATTTACAGTGATTGTTTTTCCACTGCAAGAGTCTCCATACTTGTCTCCAGAAATGACGTCACAATATAATCCAGGTGATAGCCCCGTCTTTAATTGCATTTCAAGTAAAACTCATTAATAAGCCGGCATATCTTTATTTTAGTACTTTAGGAGAATGTACATGCAAAGTCATGTTTACTATACTTGTAATGTAGCTTGAAGAGAGTGGTCATCATTATTAATAGCAATAAACCCTTTGTTTCCCCGTGAGAAAGCAATTTGGTGCTCATTATTATCCCACCAGTTGGCTACAGTAGTACCTGTGTAGTGTAAATTACTAGTAAAATACTGGTTTCACTTTTGTTCTGTTTAACCTTCAACATAAAATAATCTCATGAGCTATTATGAAATGGATAGCAAGTTTGATTACCAGCTACGACGTTTCTGAAGTTGACCATGTTTACAATTTGCCTCCATCTGTGCTCACATACCCAACCACCTCCGCAGGTTTGATTTGGATGGATTATTACTCCAGATGTAACTCCATCCACATTCGGTGGACCGACCTAAGTATATGCGAATATTTACCATGCACCAAAATATTTTATTTACTCTACTATGTAAATATGAAAGTGTCATAATAAAAACTTCATCAAAAGTTTACCCAGTCATTTTGGTCTACACCTTCTTCAAATCGTTGATCCCAATAATAGGACGACATCACTCTTGACGTACCAAATGGCCATGAGAGCATAAATGCTTGTGCCATTTTATATTGTTTTGCTAATCGAAATGTAAGAATGTACTCTCCACTAGCTCCATGACCTCGTTGATTGTCATGATTATCAACGAATACTAAAACTTTGTCATCTGGGTACAAACCCCAATCCTCACCTTTGATTAGTGAAAAATTATAAGTTAATTTTTGCTAAATGTACCTACATATACAGGAAAAAGAGTACCATATAGGTTTGTAGTACAAGAATCTTACCATAATTTTTGAGAGTGTGAAGCTTATGACCATTAGCTTTCCGAAATATTTCTCCAAGAAATATTCCAAATCGGAATTCTGTTACTCGGCCATTGTCAAAGTATTCATAGCCTTTAATTGGCTCATTTTCTGCTGCATCAGTGATTTCTTGAACAATGAATGGTCGGGTTCCAGGATTAAAACCGTGTTCAGTTGGTAAATTATTTAGACGACTGAATATGTTGCTCAAGTCTTCTGGCCACATGTGTTTAGCAAGGTCTACTCTAATATTGTGTTCAATACAATTAATTTTACCACACGATCGTCAATAGGACTTTACAAACTGCTGGTTAGTTTATTTAAATAAAATCATGTAAAAATTGTACCGGAATCCCGCCACTCCAAAACTAATCAATTTGTTCATATACTCTGAGATTTTTTCTCGGACGTTCGTCTTTCCATGGTTCAAATCCCTTAGTGCCACATACTCACAATTTCGTATTTGAATAGGGTCCTGATAATCTTCTACCCCACCAGATTCAGTTGGGCAAGTACTTTTATCATTGAAATCAGCAGCAGTAAATGGAACTGCGGGGAAGCTATGAATTCGGGCATCGAAATCAGAACCTCCTGTTCCTCTTCCATATACAGAATTTCCTGTCATGTGATTGATCACCGTATCTGCATAATAATTAAATCAAAATTTGATTTAAGTAGTTGCTTTAACAAAGATTGGTAAAAGCGCATATTAGTTTGCTATTTTTCAATAGATTTCATGTAAAATACTGATAAAATAATCTAACCCACGTAAATCCTTACGCCAACAGCGTTACACCTGCGGACCATGTCAGCAAACTGTGCTTCATTTCCCGAGCGCGTTTCCAGCTTGTAGGAAACTGGTTGGTATCTTTCATACCATGGGCGGAATGGGTTGGTGACCACAGCGTTTTCATTTGGTGGCGAAACCTTTTGGAGATTTTCAATTTTTTATAAACCTTGCTCTAATAAAGATAGTTTTAAATCCTAACTATTGAATAATACCTGCACCCCTCCAAAACCATGAGGTCCAAGATATCTTTCACATTCCAGAGCAATATCCTCCCACCTCCATTCAAAGAGATGGACCATTGCCGTTTTTCCAGGGACAAAATTTGGGTCCCATTGAGTATAACCGGGTTGGATTAAAATAGCTATAAATATGCATATAGATGGCGAATACAATATTTGTTTCTTGAACATTTTGACTGGAAATCAATTTATTTATTTAACATTAATCGAGCTGTGAATTTGCTAATGTGGTGGCATCAGCCTCGTTCTATATGTGTTAGGAAATATTATTTTGTATGTATTTTTATCAACAAAACTTAACGCGCAAACAAAGGCTGGCAATTGGCATTACATACATATCGGTTTTTATTTTGGACGTGTAAATATCATTTAAAAAAATGCAACTGACTGATGACAGTGATGACGCTTCTAAGAATTTATAAGTGACATGCAGAATCATCCTCTTGATTCGTTAATTCCTTCTGAACTGTAATGTTATAAATGTATGCCTATCTTGCTGTCAATTATTTTACCACACAACTTCAAAAGAAGTGCGTGATTGAGCGATGAAAGTTGATTGAGATAATGTGGTTTCCCAGTACAATCAAATCAATGTAGATCAATCGTCTTCATTACGTTATCAATTTGATACATGCTTTTGATCACGGGGCTGTGGACATGATCAATCAATACTATGACAAGAGGTATGTAGAACAAATAAGATAAAATTTGGTTCAACATTCGGAATAAACAAAGAAGTATAATTTATTCGCTCCTTTGTGGGAATATGACGCAAAAAATTTCTACCATAAACCATATTATACTACTTACCGTTAACCAAAGATTTTCATTATAACTTAAAATCTTTGCCGTTAACTATATAAGAATGAATCCAGATTTATATACTCTGCATTGCTCTTTTAATCTAAAGATTCTTTACAGCTTGGTTTAAAAACTATATATTACATGTTTGCAACTAATCACACACTAGTCACACTTATAGTAGCATCAATTAAAAATAGAATTTACCTTCATATGAATCACCACTACGGGATCCTCTTCTGTCTTATAAATATTTACATACATTTACATTTACAGGTTGCCTGTCTGCCTGTGCTTAAGAGTATATACATGGTATAAGATGAACTTTTGAGAAAGTACAATGAGCATATTTAACATAACATATCTTTGAGAAAGTACGAATATAGGCATTATGAAGGTTTTGTTTGACAGGCGGCTAGCTTATCAAAGCGAGTTCCTAAATAGGCGATTTAACCCAGAACTCACAAGAATTTATAGAAACTTGCATTACAA
Organism: Orchesella villosa; assembly: GCA_036850725.1. NCBI lineage: Eukaryota > Metazoa > Arthropoda > Collembola > Entomobryomorpha > Orchesellidae > Orchesella > Orchesella villosa. Next base: position 320 of record JAANSM010000395.1, on the reverse strand, counting down.
GATGTCATCATATTCTATTTTCCAAAACATTTGATTTGCTTCGCATGTTGAGGAAATCAAATTAAATATTGCAGCTTTCACCTTTTGATATATAATATCGGGTTTTGCAATCTAAAAACTACAACTTTATTTGTAAAACGGTAAAAAAGTACGAATTAAATCTAATCAATCTGCTCAATGATTGGTGATATTTACACACGAGTATACTGTCATTTTTGTTTACCCAAACCACTAGTTGAGAAATAAAGGTAGAGCTAAAATAAGTCCAATTATTGCACATGTACAATGTATATGGATATTGTATGTAAAAATAGAAGAAA
>JAANSM010000394.1:0-30108 GCA_036850725.1 Orchesella villosa | reverse complement strand
TGCATTATTTTCAGCATTCTGAACAGAAACGTGACAAAATACAAGTGAAAAAAATCCTATTAAATCATTTAATAACCGAAGATATTTCAAGATAAAATGAGTAATCGATATAAGCCTTTCGCGAATGCAAACCCCACCGTAGTTTATCGAGTATGAAACACAAATTAACCATTATTTCCTTCAAAATGATATTGCAGAAGGTACCTCAGAGCATGCACATATTTATAAGCAGCAAAATAGGATGGTGTGGCGTATGTAAGGAGCCATACCATTCTCATTTCGTAATTAACGACTTCCCTAATTGGTTGGTAGAAGATCGGTGGTCTTATCTGCAAAGAAGAGTGACATGCCATGAAATGACATGATGAAAGCAATTTGACGCAGAGTGACTTATAAATTGAAAATGACTCGTTCAAACAAACAAAATTTGAGAATGTTTGGCAACGACATTTTTCTCTTTCTCTCTAGTTTGGATGCCATCATGAGCACATGTGTATTCAATATTATGTGTACTGTACTGTAGTAGACAACCATCAACTACATATGCAGCATGCATGAAAAACTTTGGAAGTGTTCAGCCTTCTCCCAAAAGAAAACATTTTTCCCCAGCTCTAACAAAAACTTTTTTCTCTCTCTTTTTAGAAGTCGAATTCTTTTTGACTTTCAATACTCCAATCTCCATTTACTTATGCCTTCCGGGAAGCCTCTCACATCGTGTATCATTTTTATGGAAGTTCCATTAAAACATCGGAACTTTTCCAAAAGTTCTACACAACAAAGAACAAAAAAAAAGTTGCAAAATTATCAAATACACAGACCATGTTATATTCGTTTACGTTTAATCAAAATATTTAGTGCCCACACCCTATTTTTTTCTAGATAAAAGCACACCATCCTATCATCATCATCATCAACAACAACAACAGCGTCGCTACTTACAGAGAAAGCTTGCATGGTGATCATCACCATGAATAACATGAAATAAATCTTGTCCTTTTTTTGCTCTACCTTTCTACTCACTTCAGAAAAGAAAGTCCGTTTTATGTTTAGAGCTGCTTTTACAATGTTGCTGTTTTCTTTTCCTTAAAAAAAGGTCCTTTCACCACCATATTATCTACCGCAGCTTATCATGACATGAAGAGCACAATGCCCATGTACTTGAAGAAAGAAAGCATTAGTTGAGCTTGAACAACAAACTGATTCATTCAGTATATAGGAAATTCATGTAAATAGGGATGGACATCGCACACACACTTTCGTACACACTTTCATACATACATAAAATACGGAAAACCTTACAAAGAAACAGGGCCACTTTGAGCTTTCTGCGGCGAAACGAAGAAGTTTCCAAAAACTTGCCATAATATCGATTGGTATGCGCATGTTTCAAAAGGGCAATGAACTTTAACGCTGGATCAGTACGAAAACATTATACCGTGCCTCCTCCAACTTCCCTTTTTCTCTCCTTAATGTACCTTCACAAAATACTATATTATACTTAGTTTCCTATGCCTAAACATACTTAGTTTCCTATGCCTAATGCTCATGATGCTTCCCTCTCTTTTTTTATATGCATGCGAACATTCATGCATGCCTCCACTTTGCTTGTGGCGTGTCCCTTTGAGCTTCCTTCCAAAATAATAACAACGCAAATATTTTTCAACAACCATAACATGAGGAAAAGCAGCAACGTAATATAATTTACAAACACATATTCAAGTAGAGGAGAAGTAGCAAGTCGCAGCTTTTTTTTTCAAAACGTAGCATGTCATGACGTGGCTTGGCTTGCTTTTGGATTGGGTTGTGTGTACAATAATAAGAATCGAAGCGTAAAATGCAGTACTTTGTTTTCTGCCATTGCATTATTTTCTGCCATTGCATTATATATGAAACGAATGTCCATAATGACTATGATTGTTTTCATCAAACAAAACCATCATATAGATGATTATTATAATCCGTTGATTACACTCAGGAAGAACTCCCTTTCAAGTTCCCACGATCTTTTTTGCTTTTGGCGAATTTTGTTTTAAAAAATTCAAGCCCACTTGCACATTAGTGCTAGCAACAACTGCGTCATTCTTTTCGTTTTTTAAGGAGATATTTTGATAACCCGACGGAATTTTCAACCTTGCATTAAACGAAATGCAAATGTTTAGTTTGCGGTGGTAGAAATGAGGGAAAAAGCGATAAACTATATAAACATGAAATAGCAAAAAGGAAGCCTTAAAAACTTGTCAGAAGTTATTCGGCCTCTGTAACATTGATAGATGTAAAGCATGTTATGTTACACGCGTAGTGTGTGCGAAGGTGTACTAATCCTATCTTGAAGGGCTGGGCTTACCTAGCACCATGATCAAGATCAAATATTGCACGTAGTGCGTTTTGCTTGACAGCATTTTTTCTCTCCACGCGTGGAAGAGCAGTGTGAGTGAGAGAGTTAGCGAGAGAGAGAGAGAGAAAGAAAAGACCGAGATAAAAGTAAAAATATTACGCATTATATACATTCAATTTATACATGTATACCTATATAACGTTTGACTTTGACTACCCATTATACAATAATATACTAGCCATTAGGCATTATTCCAATCTAAAACACCCATAAATTTGAATCTATCTCAGGCTTAGAAACTCGCCGACAAATAATTACTACTAGTTTGCAGCAAATTCACATGCAGTAATAAAAAAAAATACTCGGCAAATATAATTTGTTAGGAAACAAGAGCAACGCCTTTTGTGTGAATTCTAAATGACGCAGCAGACATAGGTAAATATGTAGAAATGTATAGAAATGTTAGAGATAATATTCAGGTATTTGAGCAAACACTACATAGTGGCGGGCAATGCCACGCTTAATGCATAAACAGTGCCTCATTTGTTGTCATGAAAGTCAAATTATAGTGTACTTAGCAGCATATTATACAACGAAATACATGCATAAAATATATTATATATACATTATATACGTAGTATTTTGTTTTCAGGTGTGATGCTACCACTACCATCATCATCATCATCAACAACAACCTTTCTATCTCTTCCGTAATGGCTTATGCTAGTATTTGCTTTATCTAATGGTATCGGATGGAACTATGGAACACATTTGAGCACAACATTAATTCAACCATGGTACAGGAATTTGAGCAAATGTTATGATGGTTTTATAGCCATGCTACTAGCTACTACACACACGAGACCATGTGGTCATCTATATTCTTTACTGAATGATATGTTACTACAATGCAATATGTGGAATTATGCTAGTGGGAATTCTTTAATAAAAACTTATTCTTCGTAAAATATTCTCCTTAAATACAAGACGAATGTTAAAACTAAGTGATCCTCATCCAATGAAAATGTTATGGAGAAGAAGTGTCAGGATGAAAAAAATGAAAAATGTAACTGTAACGAGAAGGAGAAAAAAGGAAAAAGAAACAAATGGGCTTTCTTCCTTCCTTCAAAATTTATATATACGTTTGAAGAATACGCTTGTGCCAAAATTCATGAGCGTATGTAAATGTAAACAAAAACGTATGAATTTATAAAGACACGGGCAATATATCTGACAGACTTCCACAACACGTTAGAATGACAGTAAAATGTTGGAACAATCTATTTTTGAGAAAGTGTAATTGAACTGCTATGTAAGAAAACACGTTCAAAGGATCATCTTAATGAAGGAGGAATCTGATATGGAAATAACAGTAAAAACTATAATAATTTCATGTTTCATTGTCTTTATTTTTCATTCCCGTCTGCGTATTTTATTCCTTTGTAGACGATCTGAAATTACAAACTTAGTAGAAGCATACAAGCAATTGCATTTTTATTTTGAGGGAGTTGAATTCATCCTTCCACAATTAGAAGGATGTACATGTTTACAAACAAGTTCCAAAAAGACGGAGCACTGACTGCAGAGAAAAGAACAAAGACAAAAAATACAAAAAATGAAATTCTATCCACAGCTACAACCTACGAGCATCCATGTTAATATTGGAACATATGCAGCTTTTAACGCGAGTTGACAGGGAGATTATAAATTGACATGTCTTTTTATGGGTATAGCTCTGAAACGAGCAGAAAACTAAGATTGTTCCTATCTTTGTCTCTCCAGTACTAATATTATCAACTATTGCTACGTTTAATGGATAATCGAAAAATACATGTCCTTTAATGGTTGTATACTGCGCAATAAAATGAAGGTAGTTCCTACGGGCAAATTTCATGAAAAATTCTATAGCGCAATATTAATCAAACTATACCCAGAATTTGAACTACCGTCGAACTAGTTTGCCCTCCTCAATGTCCAATTCTGATTCTCTGTCGGAGCAAAGGTAGAAAATTTAATTATGTTAGGAAGTTGTATGTATTCCGTAACTACCTAAAATATCTGGTTGCTCTCGAGTTATTAAATTATACGTATTTATTCCAGGAAACCAAAAATGTAACACATCTTGCTCGAGGACAAGGGACGAGTCAAATTACGGAATTACAAATGTGAAAAGATTCCATGAGGGAATGAGAATTGACTTCTGGAGATTTCTGTTGATCTTGCTCAACAACAGTTCATTTCTTTTCCTTGGTTTTTAATCAGAATCACTACATCTGCTGTTGCTTCAACAACATCTCAAGAAGAAAGACACACATGGCTTCCCTTCATTGCTAACTGTTTCGTTACAGAAGATGCATGAACAAAAAGCAGCCTGATATAAATGGAATTAGAGGAATGAGCAGAGTCAGCATTCTTTAAAGAGAATAATAGCGTAAGATACAGGAGAGGAAAAAAACACACATACATTACATTTCATCTCATCGTCCAAAATGCTCTCATTCTCTTCTCTCTGTTCTGTTCTCACACACAAAACACAACACTCCTTTCTTTTCCTCTAATCTCGTTTCTGGAGCAGAATAATGTGTCGAATAGAGTCAAGCATGAATTGAAACGACAGAGAGTCAAAGAGAAAAACTTCAATGCAGAATGTTAGTTCACATCTTCATTTCATGCACAGCCAAAAAGTCAGAAGAAGAAGGAAGGAAAAAATAGATAAAGAATTGGAAAAAAGACAAAAAACATAACGTGCATGGAAAGATCAACAAAAATGTCTTGTGTTTCATCCTATCGAAATAATAAGACGAAGGAGTAACAGAACTAACATGCCTACTTAGTCTTCACTATAAAGAGACAATAAGAGTCGACCATCGGATTCTTTCCCAGTAGATGTACAAGAGTAAAAAAAGAAGAATCCTTGAAGCTTCAGTAGCAGAAGAAATACATGAGAATAAAGAAAAAGAAGAAACAGAACAAGAGTTAGCAAAGAGCACCATACAAAAACCTCTTCTTCTACTTCTATATACATTCTACAACGAACAGAAAAGGAGTAGAGAGAAAATGGAGATACGAATAAAATGCATCACACGTGGCGCGAAAAGCCACGCTTTTGGTAAAACATAGAGTTCATTGAACTTTCTCTCGCTTGTCATCCCACAGAACACGCACAAACGCATTTTCCTATATTATGCGTACAACATCCAACTCCAATCCCACCCCACACCGTAATAGTTGGATGGGCTGAGAGTTTATCGAAAGTAACGAAGAAGAGGATAGCATAACATAACAAAACGTGTACATAAAAAGACGTGAAGGAGTGAGGGACTATGCTATGTAGTCATTTTATAAGACGAAATATATAGTATATAACATGAGGGCTGAATTCAGAGTCACTCCGTATTATTTGATGAAATTATACATAGTATATGCTTTTTTTAACCATTACTACATTATAGTTGAATAGGTATATCTCTACGCACTTTTGTTATTATGTTCTCTCTCTCTCTCTTGGTCTCTCACTCCTACGAACTTTATAGGTATAGCAAACATTGTTGAGAGGGGACTGTAGACTAATATGGAATTTTCACTTGACTCCAACTCCACGTGTCCCGCTCTGTTTTCCTTTCAACTTCTCCAAAAAGCAGGCAACCAAGTGATGTAGTTCTAGCTAGCAGAGCCAACTCGAATTCAAATACTTATTTTTTGCTCCATCCTCCCTCATCCATCCATCGAAAAACTAACGCATCGTCATCATCATCATCATTGCCAGAACCATCATGCGTCGTTGTCCCAAAAGAAGAGAAGAGCGATGTTAAAAAAAAGAACAAGAAGCAGAAAGGGAGAAGGGAGAATACATATGTATGCATGTATGAAAGTTATATACTCAGGGAAATTGAGAGAAGAGAGAGAGAGAGAAATAATATTATTTTGTATGTAGAGTGCAAAACGTTGTGCGTGTGTGCGTGTTTTCAGAGAGTGCTAAGGAAAAGCAATGGGTTGCTTGCTAGGTTTTGTAGAAGTAGAAAAGATGAAGCAGGAGAGAGAGAGAGAGACCGAGTAGTTTACCCAATGTTATTATTACACCACTTCTACACAGCCAAATTTTTGTTGTTCATGCTCAAGGAGAAAATTTCACTTTCGTTCATATCCCATATAGTTCTATATCAATGTAATATACTTTTTTGTCCACGATACAATACACCACATCACATCACAATTTTTTATTTCCTACAGCAATATAATACGACTCCCTCATCATATCATCATAATAACAATAGTAAGCATATTATGCGTGTATATTGAACCACAATATTGGATATAAGAGTGAGAGAGAGAAAAAAAAATGTTCAAACCAAATAAATACACGCCTCTCGGTATAAGAAATCTTGCGTATGTTGTGTACAAGTACCCATACAAATTGTAATAACAGTGCAAGGCAGTGGCATGCCATGCCATGTCATGATGGGATGGAATAAATATGAACACAAAAATGTATGGGAAAAACTTTCCCGTTCCTATACACTCAAAACATTGCATTAATATATGTATATATAGATGCCAATATTTATATAAAATATTATGCATTCATGCCTACCTAGTGACAAAGCTAGGGAAACGATGATAGCAAAGGAGGAAAAAGTTGACTTTCGTTGTGAAATAGGGAATTCATAATATATAATATGTGGATTGTCGATGCATCGCAGTGGCTCGTTATGTACAACTTGCATACTTGTAATTCGCAAAGAATGCAAGTAAAGCCACACATCATCATCACATTACAGCTTACAACTTAGCAGAAAGTTAGAGAATGTGAATGTGTAGAGTAATGCATGGGTTGAAAACTGTCAAAGGAGTACAAAACAACAAAACATGTGTTACAGTGGCATCCCTCAATGAAACCAAACCCACGTTTTGTCGACTCTTTCATAACAAAAATGCTTTTAGACGAGACCAGAGCGCTTTTTGCAATTTATGTTTCTACGCTTTCTTTGTTTCTTTTTTGATTTCGTCCTGCATCACTTTTGTTACATCGTCATCGTGTTGCTGAATCAGTTTATTATTTTCATGTAGCTGTTTTCTTTAATAACAAAGAATCCTGTAATATACACGGAAGAAATGTAATGTTGTAGGCCGACATATAGAAACAGATATACAAAGTAAGAACGTAAAAATGCATTAGATAGTTGATGCGCCACAGAACACCACGTTGCGAAGCTGTTTTTGATTGTAGTCAGTCTAACATTACATTGCATTTATTAATTTCATGTCGTAAATCTCCTCTCACATCTCATGATTGTTTTTTGTCCGTAAGAGATACACGTACTTATGAATGTATATACATATATACCTGATAATGCTCATGATGCCACCAGCATTGTTTCCTTTTAAACGAATGAGTTTTTCACATGCTCTTGGTAGTGGCTCGCTTGATGATAAGGAGTTGAGAGAAAGGAGCAACGGAAGACTCCTATTGTATCTTTATGTTGTATTCTTGTAAACTCTTGAAACTAGCGAGATATGGGTGATGCGATGTTGATGGTGTGCTTCATTAAGCTACACAATCAGAGTCAGCCATAGCAATAGCACACTTATAAGACGGAAGGAGCGTGATGATGATATAAAACTTGCATATGTATATATTATGTATAAAATGAATGCATTATATTCTTCAATATCCGACAACAATCTAGACTAAAAAGTTGAAGCTTTCTGTGCCGTAATCATTTGTGTATCACGTCGTCATTCTGTTCTTATATACGATGACTTCAATGATGATGGTGATGATGATGATGATGTTGATCAAAAAGTTTTGAGAAGCTAGCAAGCCTTCCACATGCGTGACTGCTTCCTGTCTTTTCAGCATTATTGCAGAGAAAAGTACATGGAAATACCTATAAACCTTCACCGATAGTCAACCCCGACGATGTGCAACAATCCATGTAAAAGTAAGAGAATGGTTCATATAATAGTTTTGTAAGGAAACAGAAAAAAGAAATACAGGATAGCAATATTAGTGCATGCATGTGATGGATTGTGCATACCAGATAGCGTGAGTTCCAGCATCCATCCAGCAGCATTTTTTTTATTAACGTTTGTGTTTGGAGGAGAGGAGGAGGAGGGTATTGTGCTCTAATTATGTATGTGAGTAAACAAAAAAATAAAAATTGTTTCTTCTCATGAAACATTTTCTGAATCACCTACTGCATCAAAAAGCGAAATACAGGATTCTAATGGTTGGCAGTTGCTTGCTTCTAAAATTACCTTTATACTGCACTCATCCCAGCAACGAAACCATTTGGATGAAATGAAACATGAAACAGAAATTCGAGGGAAACACGTAGCACATTCTCTTTGCCATTGTCTTTGCTTCTTTAGATATAGAACGTGGGCTTGTGTTTTGTGTGTGACAAATATTCGTGTGTTTTGGCATCCGTTTTATACTTGGAAAAGGAAGAAGTATTTATATCACTTACATTACTACATGTAGAATTATTATTTCCATCCGATAAGAAATAGAATCAGATAAAGGACATACTTCGTATTCATGTCCAGGTATTAGGGTAAAGTGAGTTGCCTGTCGTAATGATGCTTCATTTATTTCAAATATTATTCAATTGAGAAACATCTCGATTTCTTTAAAGAAGACAGGAGGAGGAGGCGGAAAACGGAGAGTAGAGTTGATGGTTTGTTTGATATTTACATGGCATTTTGTAATGCACGAGAGCACATTTCATTATGTAACTTTTCAATGAATCTGATACAATAAGAGGATTTCGTAAGTTTGCTAGATTGTGAAATTTATTGTAAACACTGGAGAAGCTTGTGAGATTCGAGGAAAATGAAGTTACTACAAGTAAATGATATGTATGTACAATGTATACTGATGAGCGAAGGACATTTCAAGCAGGCCCACAGTTTCCCAATTTAATAAAGCGCATATATAATGCTTATGCATATATACTCTCAAACGAAGTTTCAATTTCCTTAAGATATCCTTCAGAACAACAACAACAATATGCTTGAGAACGGATGTGATTATGTTTTGTGTTCAATGATATCATTAGGAATGAACGCCAGTACTAGGAGGGCCTTTCAATCTAATTATTTTGGCATCAATCAATCGACGATATGTGAACGCGCTACCACTTTCTCAAACTTCATCACCTGCGCCACATGACATACGTCTTACTTTCGTGTATCGTTTAAAAGCAAGCCTGGCCAGGGTGCAATAAAACCTCATGAATGACTAAATACTGGAAAATCAACACCATAATATTATTATATTACAGTAAAAAGCACCACCGGTGGTGTTCTCAAAAAACCTTAGCACTTGCAACTCACACTACTGCATGCAATTTAGCATCTGGCCATTTAATTTCCAGATAAATACTCCCAATCTCATTTTCCCCTTTTTGTCGCATTTCTTTGAAAATAGTTTGCGGACAAGAAAATTCTGGAAATAAACCACCGTCACTGCATTTCCCCATCATCGACACGGTAAATTACCATTCGATTCCTGCTCATCATGGATGACAGAACTGTGTTCATACGCTATTCCCACTTTAAATTATCCCCACTGGATTTATTTCTCTCAATTTTATGTGTCTCGTGCACAGGCTCAAGATAAACAAGCAAGTTGTTGCAATCCTTTCATATCATTTTCAACTCTTCCTTATACAAACAAAAATACATTTTTATGGGATATACCTTTTCAAAAAATAATGACGTTGCAGTTTCAAAACCACGTATTGCATTAAGTGAGTGGAGGAGCAATATTGGGTTACAAGACGGGGTGGAGAAAATGAAATGGATACTCTATACTTTCACTCTCTCTCTTTATCATCTTCCTTGCATAATCAACTCTGAAGAGTTTTGGGGTCTATCAAGATTCCAAATAAATAAGACTGACTATTACTACCATGCACTCCTCCCTAATGCTAGAATAGATGGTTACGGGTTGTGGTTAGCTGTACTGTAATCAAAATGGAAAATTATATGCACACATGTTTTTTATTATAGCGTCCGTCATCAACCTCCAGGAAAGGAGTTACTATGCAAACTATATACATATATATCTTCCAACTATATTAACGTATACTTTGATAGCTATAATACTCGCTGACAGTTTGACAAGGTATAAATGAAAAAAGAGAAGTGTATACGAGCGATCATTTGACAACTCAACTAATGGTTGATTACATTGTTTACGGTGCTTTCTCCCATTCTCCCCCTTCCTCTTCCCGTTTTCTTTTCCTCTACTCTCTAAATCAATAGAGTTTGGTTGACGGCTGACTACATAGTTCTCTCCTTTGTTTCATGCATATGTAGCTGGTGTGAAGTTGGAAGAACTCCTATTGAATATCTTATGTATCTCATCATTCTTGCATTCCTCATTTACGAGTTGGCAACTTTTACGATCAATGAAAGGCGGTAATTATTGACTCATTTCTCGAGTCAGCTCTCTTCATGCTTTCCGCACGAGCAAATGCAAAGAAACTTTTGAAATTTCATTTCCCTTGTACTTTTTCCATTACCCCTGTTCGCAGGAGGTAATACCACCTTAATTTTCACATAATAGAGCGTGTGTATGTGTATCCCCTGAATTAGAAGGGTTTGAAAAGGATTCTTTTTTATGTAATTGCATGGATATTAAAATGCGGTAGGACGTTTTGAGGAAGAACTGATTTGACTGTCCATAAAAGGTAAAACTGGTAGATTCTGCATAATTTATGATATTTTATATGTTGAGAACACACTAATTACTCCTCTCAATGAGGAGTTTAGACTTGGTAGCTCAAATTAGTTGGTAACCAGATGGATAAAGCTATATTGGCAAACACCCAATGGATTCGTTCCCATAATCATTACTCATTATGAAACAATCATCCGGTTTATAGCAAGTAGCATTTTTGTCTACTACTTACCTATTATCCATGCATGTCCAAAGAAGTAATAATTCAATAAAAATGTAATATATGGGAAGAAACGGACGGATATGGATACATTTTTTATATATTATGTATGATAATAGGATCGTTGGTTAAATAAAGTCTATGCAAATGTATTTATATATATGGGAAGCCTGTTGCAGCAACAGCAGAGCAAGACAAGGTTTACATTGTTGGGCGGTATAAAAGTTCATTTTACAGCATAATACTATAGAAGAGTACAGCCTCTCTAAATACTTTTTCCCTACTTAATTCAACCAGCTTATGGAGGAGTTCCGGAACCAATTAAGTCGTTTATAACCCTAACGAGCAGCCAAGTGTTTAGCCGTGATGATGATAACGTTGATATTATATGATGGTAGTGGTGAGGGAGCTTTAAGTCGCCACATATTTCCCCTTTTTCTACCTGGTACTACTACAACCATCATCATAATATTCCTTGCTGGTGTGTGTGGTGTGGATACAGCATCTTCTTAATAACTATATATACGAGCTTGATTCAGTCTCCATTTCAATCTTATATAAATAAGGCCTAAGGTATGAGAATTATAATCATATATCCGGTTTGTTTTGCATAAGGGAATTCTACTGGAGTGGAAGAGGGTAGAGCAGAGCACATAATGAGTTCTATTCTAGGCACACAGGATGCGTCATGAAGCATAAAAAGTAGAACTTGACTTCTTCAACTCCAACTTATCGTCATAAAATGATTGAAGCTGAATATCTAATGGAGAAATAACATATCTTCAAACTTTTGTTTTGGTTGAAAAAGAGATATTAAATCCAACTCTAAAGTAAACTTTTGACGAAACGAGCCATCGCTGCAATTTAATCATGAAACTTTCTTGCTACATCATAAGTAAAGAGGTGTGTGAGTATGCATGGTATAGTGTGTTAGCAACGGGCAACGAAGAAAATAAACTTGTAAACATGAGATTAAATTGATATCAAGATATCAACGTAAAAGCACTGAGTGAGTCTATGCGGATGTTTTTGTAGAAAGTATGTGCACACACATTTCGAAATAGTTTTTGTTACTTTTTTATCAATTGGAGCAAATCTTGGAGTCACTTCAATCAGGTTAGAATTGGAAAACACTCGTTTGAGTAAAAGAGACAAGACAGGGAATAACATATAAAGTTTTCATACAAATATATATACATACATGTACGAACGAAGCGTGAGATCGTGCTGATAGTTAATGCATATCGAGCGAGAGAAGGAAGGGAAGCCCGTGTTACTATAAGCAAGAAGAAGTAAGTATGAAGATGAGCATCTCCAGAAAAATAGAAAAGAAGAGGTCGAGTAGAGCTCGGAGAAAAATGGAAGATGTCTTCTATGTGATTACGTTTTTTTTTCTATTACACACATTCCTCCTTTTCCCTTTCTCTTCTATACATTATCCTTAAATGATGTAATGGTGTAAAGAGAAGAAAAGAAGCGTAGAAGCAGGTGAAGGAATACCAAATTCTCACAACAAACTCTCAAGAAAGGAGAAAAAAAGTGTAGTTCTGCGTAATATGGAGGAAGGATGTAACCCGTTCCAGTGGAGGCTTTGATGGTCGTGCTGGTGCTGCTAAAAGGGAAATAAAGCTATATTCATGCAACTTTTTCATAGCTCACCAACATGTTCCTTACTTATATATCTCGAAAGCAATTTGATGTAGGTACATAATGTTATACATGGCTAAGCAATAGGATGTCCGAACCAGGGATCCGATTCGATTGCAGGAGAATATCTTCTCAACTTATCTTTCCTCCTCAAATACATTATCTCTCTATGGATAAAAAAAATCTAGGAGACAAAAATCCAGTAGAGCACAGTACACACAGAACCCGGAATGAACCTGCCAAGTTCCATGGTTCCAAGTTAGCAAGGGAACACAGCAAAAATAGGAAGAGGAAAAGGAAAGACGGCGCAAGAACTGAAAGCGCGTTTCGTTTCTCCATAATATACATACATTTCATGTGGCACGTGTACACTCAATCGATTTTTTGACTTGTAAGCCCAAAATCTCTCACCCAGCGACCAGCTATTATGTACTTCTCCCATAATATAATGCTGTCTCTCTCTCTCTCTATTTCCTTGCAGTCTTCTTCTTGATGATCCTCAATTGTACTGTTCTGTCAAATGATATAGGTATGCAGGGAGATAGATAGATGCAGAATGCATATCAGTAGTGCGTAGCAGGAACAGTGCTTACTTTTTTTGGAGCCTAAAGGCAGATATATTAAGTTGCTGGATTCTATAGTGCATAATTACATACATCCGAACGAGCTTTATATAGATTTACAAGTGATATGATGATGTTGAAAGAACTATAGGGAAAAGGTTTGTTGGCATTATTCAACATACATATATCAAACAAGCGGAAAGCATTTACCATACATGCTTCTATTGAGTCTTTCCTGGAGAACACTCTCTCTTCTCAGTCATTTTCTTTGGAATCGAAGCATGAATTCCTAGAAAGGAAACTGGAGACGCTGTTGATGATTCATGGAGTTGAGCTCGTTGTTGGGTGCAATACTTTATTTCCCCCCTCTACTTTCAACATTGAATTCCATTGCGTTGTTACGTTACACTTAAGTTGGTATATGGTGTGTTGACGTTTTTTCCTATTCATATGAACGTTTTAGCATTTCATCAAAGTGAGGTTGGTTCATGCCCAGTTTAATGCATTAAAGGGAAATAAGAAGAATAAAAGAAGATGAGGCGAAAAAAGATTTCCTGGATTTTTATATTATGTGCGTTTATAATACATGCATTCTCTTTTATACCATAACCTTACTTTACTGGGAAATAAGAAGAATAAAAGAAGATGAGGCGAAAAAAGATTTCCTGGATTTTTATATTATGTGCGTTTATAATACATGCATTCTCTTTTATACCATAACCTTACTTCACTTTCAAGCAGGTAATAGAAACATAGAAAGGCGGATGCGCATTTCTTCTTGGGAAAGTGAAGCAAAAATTTGTTTTTATATACAATTGACAATGGGTATAACGGCAGTAACATAATGTTGATTCAGATGAAACTGCTAACGTGAGCTAATGAGTTCATAGGTCGAAATATTATTTCTGCTTTTAGCCTTTTAACCTTAAGAGGTGGGTAATATGTTTGTGGGTTGTTGAAAGCAATATTATTTTACGAAATCATTTTGTACCTGGAATAAAAAGCAAAGCAATTTTGTTGTATGTCTATTTTATTCTTTGTTTAGATGAGTTTAAACTTTTTGATGCTTTCACATTTAACTACTTTTATCATTCAATTTGGGAACAGCATATATGAAAATGCAAAACCACCATGACCATCATCGCCATATGGCACTGAGTGGCAAGTGAGAATTTAGTTTAATTAAGCTCTTATGCAATAGTGGCATTGTCAGAAAAGGGAAGCAATTTGGTAAAGTAACCAGCATATACATGAATATTTTACATATCATCCCAATTCCCAATACCTCCATGACATGCAAAGTGGTCTGCGGCCTAGTATGAAATGAAATATTACGTATTAAATAGGAACCGTGTATCAACCTTAAAGCGGTGAGGAATAATGGAATATTTTTGGAATTGGAGGAGCAGGAAAGTGAGAGAGAGAGAAAGAGAAAGGAAAAAATTAACAAGCTCTAGATAATGTATCCATGCATCGTATCATGTGCGTGTGTATATCGCTTGGGAAATGTATTTCTACGGTGAAATCTATACGAATGAATTGAAACTGGTATATTTTGCACAATGAAGTATATTATTATCAAGACCATAGTTGCATGTTTTGTTAGTGCTGGGAGAAGGTGAGGTGATGGTTTGAAACATCAAACGGGGAAGTAGAAAAACAGAGAGAGAGAGAGAGAGAGAGAGAGAGAGAGGTCTTCGTTTATTAATGAAATTTAATTCCTTTTCCATTAGCAATCACGCTTGGGGTAAATAATGTGCATGAACGAAGGTGAGTCAAACACTGAACCGAACCAAATATTGGATGGAGATATGTACTTAAATATATATGCACTCAAAAATATTTCAACATTGTTTACTATATGCGCAAAAATACATCAACTATTCATATCTTGACGGTTTAAAATATTTGGCTTACTGACATTTGACACATGCAATAAACTCCATCTTGAATTTAATGGGACCTCAACGCAAGCTTTATGATAACAGACGATCTACCTTGTTCTTGGTTTATTGTGAAAGTATGTTGTATTTTAGGCGAATTTGAAAACCCTGAATAATTTATGGACAAATTTGCCAGTTTATTTCCCATTAAACTGTGTTATCTCCTTGTCAAATGCTTGAACAAAGGAAAATGTAGGATGAGACGTAATAAATATATCTATATTGAATGTGATATGTACCCAAATGCCTTGACCTAAGCCATTGATTATATAATATGAAGCTAACATTACAAACTCCTTCCAATGTTGAATACTGTAATCGATACTTACTCTATTATCAGCAAGCTGTCTAGTATAAAATATAGCATAAAAAAGGTTTGAGACCTGTCAATATCATGAAATCTATATTCTAGCACAGTAACAAATTGAAACGACAGCAAAAAGTCCTTGAACTTCGTAGCACCACCAAAAATAATTTGACCTATGCTAATAATAATCATAGAAGTCCCACAATCGAATTATTTCCGACTTTGGAAAGGCATAGATATTACCATAGATTAAGTTCTTCTGGAAGAAATTTTAGGTACCAACTTCGGACAACCGAAGCTTTATAATAGCTAAGTTTATGCTATCACAATGCATGTAATACCATGATACCTGCCCAAGATACCCGGAAATCATTGTATCCGTTTTGTCAACTTCACGACATGAAAAATGCATAATATTTAAGAGTCCTGTTATGCATTCCCGGAAGGTCAATAATTTTTTTTGTAATGGTACCTATTAAATGCATTCATGTGTAGGTCATTCCACAATGTTTGAGTTCTACCTACCTATGGATAAATTGTGTTATGAAATGTAAATCGTAATTTCGGAAACGACATCATTTATTGGGATGTATTCAGATATTCTGAACCTTCAATTGAGTTGTACCAAAAATATTGAGATGATACCTTGNTGGGATGTATTGAAACATTCTGAACCTTCAACTGAGTTGTACCAAAAATATTGAGATGATACCTTGATTGAACCTTCACTTAACTAAAATGCTTAACTATAGACAAAGAAATACACTTCTGTAGAACTAAATCAAAAATTAACTTCTATAAATACCATAATTTGAACGATTTTGTGTCATTCCTCTTTTCGCTGCCAGGCAATTAAGTTCTGCAAGTTTATTAGCTTCCGTTGCATTCTTTCTGTCACTGTTACCGGAAATATTAAACGATTTTAAAATTTCCAGGAAATATTCGATTTTGACCGTAACAGACAAATCTCAGAAATTATCGATCAGATAGATTCAGAAACATATTTTGTGGGATTGATTATCTCGATTATCTCGGTGCAGTTTGTTCCGGAAAATACTGTCTTCATCCTTCGGGTGTATTCCCTTGTTCCACAACCAATAAGGTAGGGAAAACTTCGAGATTTTTAGTTATCGAGTTAAACACTACTTCATCAAGTTTGACATTTGACTATCGAATATTTCAAACTTATCTAATTTAAAAATTTTCTAATTTAAATTTTTTTCAGAAACTGTTTCGATTGAGGGAGGGCAGACGCTAAGGAACCAACGCTGAGGTCTTGTGGAACTTTTCTCTCTTTTCCTGTCTCTGAATTGTCACCAGAGCAAATTCCAACGATAAATTCCAACGATAAGATTCTTGTAAGGAACTAACTTGTTAGTTTAATATTATTATTGAATTGCCATTTAGAATGAAAATTTACACATAAATACTATATTTATCTGTATCGTTGATCGTAATTAGTCTTTTTCTTATTGAACATTTACAGTCAGTAAATTTTTCATCATGGATCAAAATCAACACAATCTCACTAATGGGACAGAGTTCACCCAAGGAGGGAATAAATAGGCGTCTTGTGGAGTCTACTGTACGTCATGCAGATCCTATAGCTGTGGAACCAAGATTCCAAGAACCTTCATGGTTCGAAATATGGTTTGGAACTCGTCCTAATGGTGAACCAGGTGTCAGCAGCTTAGAACGTGCAGACCTCATCGTGGAAGGTGCCTCCGGACTAAAAGATCAAAATCAGAGATCTCATGCCAATATGACAATGGACGAAGCCAAAGCCAATGTAGTCGAGGAGCCACTGCCTGAAACTTCAATGAGCTTGCCTGCAGAAATCGATTTTTCTCCATGCTTGGATGAAGCGTGTGCTGCTAATGCTCCAACCACAGAAGATTTGTTTGAGATTCCAATGGAAGATCTTGTACCAAGAGTGCCCATCCTGTTTGAGTACATTGAACAAGGAGACTTCCAGAGCTTGGATGAAGCAGTGGACATTTCAATGGTCATCTACGACAATCCACCACCTCAACCCATAGAGCCGGAAGAACAGGCAAGCTGCGGGAACCTAAGACGAAACCAGAAGCGCAAACATGATTAAATGTTTTTAAAATGTTTTGAAAAATGAAATGTTATATTTATATTAGAAAAAGTTTCGTAGATTTGAGTTAGTTTTTTTCAAATATGGTCAGAATAACGTAAAGTAATGTTGAAATAGTATTTTCTACTCCACTCCGCACTTCATCTATTTTAGTGTCTTTTGAATCATACAAATTATCTTTAGATTTTAAGGTAAATGAATTTATTTACATGTACATCAAAGACTGAATGTATTAGTTAATGCTCAACATTTGTTAACAAGTGTATTTTTTATGTCAGAAAAAATATGTTATAACTTACCAATGCTCACATTTTTACAAACATGAATTAGTGTATTCATGAGTGTCATCATTATCAATTATTAATAATTATTTATTTCATACATATGAAATTAGAGTTAATTTTAGAATAGTAAAGTCATTAATCTTTATATATATATATATATATATATATTATATGTATGGTTAACATAATATTACATATATATAACTTACTGTGATTATATAATGAGACTGGTACTTAAGCAATAAAGTACAAACATACAAACAAAGTACAACAATTAAACATAAAATGTACTTAGGATAATTAGTAATTTTTCCTTTTCAAACCTTTACACACAACCAATCAAATAACATGTATCAGCATTGACCATCACCATGATGATTACACATATTATTTTATGTCTGGAAATCTTATCACCAGAAAAAGTATTTTTGTGTCTTATCACACCTCGTGATTGCCGACCTACAGTAATTAAGTGAAATGTGTAACTTGATGTAGGTAAGATGATCAGGTTTGACACTGTCGTTTTATGATTAGTTCATAATCCGTACTAATACTACTTCATTCTGTCATTGTTTTATGCATGCAGTAGAACAGTAAAAACCGAATATTGACAACGGCATTAATCTAAATTCACAGTTGCACCCTGGCCTTCACTTTGAGTAGTAATCGAAAAGTCTACAAAAGAATAACGTTTACATGAATAGTGGTGCTCATAAAAATCCGACACGGATATCCCCAAAGTCGGCATACCTTCATTTATAATTGATTTATCCATCTGTATCCTTTCTTCTTCCAATACTTACCATGAAATCTATTTAATATTACAAAGGAAGGGCTTAGAAGACGCTACTCATTTCTCTTTGGCTTTTCTAAACAAGGATTAATCGCTAATGAGTAATTCCTTTCCCATGCGGTTTGCCCCAATCTCCAATACGACATTAAGCTGAAACATAAGCCGAAGCATCAGAGTTTCACATTGAGTTGTGTCTTGCGTCCATCTTCCAATCCCATCTCCTCCAACGACAACCTCAATCAAGTGCGTTATGATGTTATGCTCCCTGCTAATCCTAACAACTCTTTATGTGTGCGTGGTGGTTTGACGTGGTTGTAAATATTATTTGCTAGATTTCCTTCTAAAAGCTGCATTCGGTGCAAGCAAGCACACAAGATGATGTAAAAAAAGGTAAAAGGTTCTACAGATCCACACAATTCACAGCGAAGCGAAGGAGAGAAGCGTGTGCATCGTTTTAGTTTGTGTGTGTATAATAATATTGTATGCGGAAGAGGTCATTGGCCCCAAACATACTCCGAAATTCTCAAAAGAGATGCTTCACTATTGCAACCGTTCCTCCATTGCTGAACTTATATAATTCCAGTGTAGCATGCATGCTTTCATTGCCTTTCATCATACGTAATGCCCTTATGTTGTGTGCCTGTATGATTTTGAAGTGCATGCATGCATACACGCCATATACATATAATACTTGTTTGATATAGAATGAAATAGTGTTAAAAAACCGTAATAGACCATTATTAGTATATATACATTGTGTATAGCTGAAGATACGCATTGCCTATAATAAACCATGGCATCATAAGTATTATATAGCTTGGCATGGCATCTTACATTCCTAAAAACGTGGTGGAAATAGTGTAGTAAAGTATAAAAAAAAACTAGCAAGAGATGCGTTCCGTTTCGAAGGGGTGGAGAGCAGGGTTGACTGCTGCATGGCCAATGACCGCAGTTTTATAATAGCTTACCTCCTGTAATTTTTACACCGTGAATCACACCCTCAACAACATTGTTAAAAAATAGAAGCAAGAATTTACTAGCCATTTTACTCAAGTATACTGATCTCCATTTAAATGTATATTACAGGAGTATAAAAATTGCGTACTCGCTCACAAAGTTGCTTTCTTTATTTACAACTTTTTCATGTACACATATAACGTAACATCATTATAACATATTAATGTTCAATAATAATAAGAACTCATATACATGAAGTTAAGGATAGTAGCTATGCAATTAAACATGGAATAAACTATTTTCAAGGAGTCGCAAAAAGATGGAAGTTTCTAAATTGATGAAATCATAATAACAACTCAAGCTCTATAGGCAACGCCACAAAGTGTAGGTACTGTATGGAAATGGAAAACCCAGGAAACATCCAACAGTCATATACCATTTTGAAGTAAAAGTAAATTCTTAGCTGTATTCAATGTCAGTTGTACACATTCAAATCAATCATGGAAAGAAAATAAACAGCAAAGCTTTGTACACAACATTCCCCATCATCAACAACAACTCATTTTTCTTTCTTCGTCATAGTTTTTTGGAGCCATTATTTCGTGAATATTTTAAAACAAAGACTTGTCCACAATTGGAGATGGAAAGAGAGAAACACGCACCATCAAGTGGGGGCATTTTATATAAAACATTAGATGGATTGCATGACACATTCAATGCATGCATGCCAGCTGGCTTATTTTTAGCTTTCATACTTCTTTCCGGACGTTGAGAACGGCCAATTCTCGAACTATATTGTGATTACTTTACGTGTATTACATTGTACCAAACCTAACTTCTCTCTCTCTCCCGTGAGCAGTTCTTTTTCCCTTGTGATTCTCTCTGATGGATGACTCAAACAATAAACAAAGCATTGTGCACAGACAACAACAACTTCCTAAAAATTATATACACACATACATATATACCAGTGAACACAACATTTTCATTTCTGACTCACGCTATTCTCTTCCATTACCTCCGTTTCGGTTAAAAATCGAGTATCTCCTTCGTCACCGATTTTACTCATTTTTTTTGGTATAGTTGCGCAAATTACAAAACCGAGGTTTTCAATTTTCCCTTCGTAAAATGAGTTTCCCCAAAGTTGACAGCTAGTTCCAATCAAATAACAGTTTGTTCCGGATGAGCGAACAGAATAACAAAGTTCATGCTTTGCAGAGTAGAAATATATTTCATATATATATGACTTTCCGATAAAACTTGTAAGGAGAAGTGGAGAGCAAGGAAAAGGAGTTCATTAGTATTGTATTCTAAGTCTGTTGTAGGAAACTGGAAAATTGAGTCCACGCACGTGGCTGTGCTACATTTCGCGATTTCTGTACATGCTGTGATTTGTCCATTACCCAACAGAATAATATGACGCTTTCTTCACAACATAAAAACTGAACATTGGGCATTGAACTTCACAACAGAGAAAAAAAATGGGATCAGATTACATATTTATGTGCATGGATTAAGATAGGTATTTCATACAAAATGATATGAATGAGATAGAAATGTAGTTTGTAATTTCATACGCATACATACATAAATATGCATATAGTATAAGCAATATGTTTGTATTATTATTATTATTTTTATTCTTACATCTTATTATTAAAACCTAAAACCAAGGTCACATAATACTCAATTTCTTGGAATCCCATGCAACAAAATGGAATCTAATTTCTACTCAACTATAAATAACGACAGATTACAATTGGTATGTAAAAGCATATAATAATGGTAATAAAAAAACCATAAAAAAACGTAATGTGTTTTATAGTTGATAGTAAGATGAAATATCATACAGAATGGAAGTTTTGTCTTTTCTTCTCGGACAAGATTACATGTTCTTTTTTTGGGTTTTGGTGGATAACGAATCAAACGAATGTAGCTAGAGCTATGTATCTCTATGTAGCAAACCACACGTGCCGTACGGATTGATATAGACACGTGGAAGCAGAGCTGGATAAAAGGTTTCTTCTCAAGTTGAAGGAACTCATCCTCGTTTTTTCTCTCTCATGAATGCACTTTTAAAAAGTATTGTATATCTTAAATGCATGCAATGATTAATACATGCGTAAATACATGTATATACACCCTTCCTGCACCATTATCCACTTGCATCTCCAGTTAAACCTTGCAATGTTACAGTGAGCTGTTGTATGAGTAACTACCAGTACCAAACCTACTTTATGATGTGCTTGTAGATGCTGCTATCATTGAAAAGCAGTGGAAGTTGATGATATGATAATGGAATCACAATCGTCTCCCTTCCAAGCAATCCAATGAAAGAAAATTTTACAATGTTGTTTTCAAAATGAAGCTGAGCAGAGTTGGGAATGCGTCATGGTATATGATTTTGAAATGTGCATAATGCAATTTTACATTTGAACGTCATTACCTAACGTAATAGAGTATTTGAAAATTATTTTTTGGGCAATAAACAGGCATGTAAGATCTGTTGACATAATAATGTACATTGAAAAATCCAGCTTTATTGTTTTATGAGCAGTCAATCATCCAGACTGTTTTAAATAACGGACATTCTTAAATCATTCAAAGCCGTGGTTAAATTGTGCCAACACAACGACAGTTAAACTGCCTGATTTAAGGGAGTTTACAAAGTATCTGTTAATTACTTGGTTATGATTACTATACATATTTTATCTACTTACTAATTAATTGAGAGATTTTTAACTAGAATGAAAGAAAATTCAGTCGAATGCTTAAAAAAGAATATAATTCAATACAAAATATTTCAGGCCAGCGTTTTAATTCAAACGGTTTTGTTAAAAACTTTTAACATTTACTTCAGGAATATGTATGATTTTCATCGAACCAGAGCTTTGGTTTGGTCTTAGTATCTTGAAAACAAAGTACACAGCAACAAAATCGCTACACTGTATACGCCTGCCACCTCACATAGCTTTACATAACCATGTCATGACAACAATTTCTATTAGATACCTTTCAGCACCTCAAATAATGTCCAATATCATCAGCATCTGGTCCATCAACAACAACAGCAACAATACTTACTATCCCTTCATAAAACGCTCTATCTGCTTTAAGTCTTTAAATTGACCAGATCATTCTAGTAGTTTCATGTTGGTGGACATTATATTCAAATAACTGTCAGTTGGATAGTCCTAGAAAACCCTATCACAAGGTTAGGATTCGCATTGCTAAGGTGACACTTCGAATTATTCTAAGTATATATAAACAAGAAATAACATCGTTTTTGATTAATTTAAACGTTCCCCATTTTTCCGTAATCCCAATCCCATAATCCGATTACCGTAATCCCGGATTTTCCCCGTCTCTGATTCTAAGTATATGTAAAGAAGAAATAACATCGTTTTTGATTAATTGAAACGTTCCCCATTTTAGTGCACCTTCCTAAAATTAATTAGCAGCATCAATTTATCAAGTTTCGATTTCCAATCAAGTTGTACTACATACTAAACATACACTGCAGTGCAAGATATTGTTATTGCCCTTGCAAAATATTACAATTAAAAACATGTGCTGTGGAGTGCCCCTTCTGTAGACAAGGAAACAGGAGGGATTTGTTTTGTAAATGTCAAAGCAAAGTGGGGAAGCGCCAATTCTTCCGACTTGCTCTTGATAACGGCCCGTTGTTGTTGATTTTTCTTCTTTGCTCTCGTCTTGTATCTTGGGTTACAGATTCTTATATCTGATGCAGTGCAGTATTAGTAGAGAGTAGAGGAAAACAGGAGAGTAAACGAGTTCTCAGTTTTGTCCAGTATTGCTATTTGGTTGTTTCCAAATCGCTGCAATTTTTAATTGCGGTCCACTTTCCTCTACTCTGCTAATTGTTTTAATTTCTTGCTTATCAAATTTGCAGTTGTAGTATCTGTTGACTCGGATTGAAATTATAAATACAAAATAATAAAGCTAGTACATTGCTAGTTACTAGGGTGTTGTGACTGCTGTCAACTGATTTGATTGGTTTAATTTTCAAGAAGGTTACATCCAACTTCTGAGCAGAATGGAGAAATTGGAAGAGGAAGTTGCCTCTGCGCTGACAAACCGTTCCATGGGAACGGATGGATTACTGAAATTACTAATGGTAATAATATTGTTAATTATTCGTTCGTTGCAGATTGTTTATTGTAAAATAAAGGGCTATAATGTTTCATTGTCTGGTTTCATGTCTAAAAATTTATAATTTTTGTCGTGTTTTTCAACTTAGGAGCTGGAGCGTAGAGTTGAAACTGGAGGGTTGTCTGAAGACATTGTGGTTGTTAATTAAGCTGTTGTCGGCTTTGGACGATTTTATGGGGCGAGCAAGACCAGTGTTTCGTCCAGCGCAGCCTTGTTCACTAAATCCTGCTTTGGATAAGTGCCTTATTTGCTTGATTCATATTGTCATGTCGAACAGTGAAGCGCATGAGTATGTCCGAGAAGAAACATGTGTGATGGAGAGACTTACATCGCTCTTAAATGATGACTATGAGCTTCCAGATAAGCGACAAATGCTGAAGGCGGTTGAGGTGCTATCCCGTCGACTTAAAATTGTGTGGTCTGCTCCGTATCTCACCAGTCTCATTAAGAATCTATTCAAGATGCTCGTGGTTCAACGCCAGACCCAGGATGTTTTTCTGTATTGCTTACGAATCTTGACAAACTTGGTGTTCAACAGCCCTTGCTGCCTCAACATTGTTGCGAGGGACGAAAATTACCGAAATGTCATGAAGGTCCTCTTAGACACCATGTCAAGCAAGAAATTAGATCCAGAGTTGCTTGTACAGATGACTCACCTAAGTTACCTTATTGAGTCATCGGTGGACGTGAAGACGACCACGCTGGCAAAGCATGCCAAGTCTGCATTACAAGATATTGTAAAGAAAATAGGTGTCAAGAGTGGTAACGAGTATCTACATTACATTTCCTCAAGCATTTACTACATGGGTCAATGCGTAAACACCATTCTCACTCAGATTGGAAAGGAACATGAAGATGAGTTCACAAAGCTGGATGGTGCTGGAGATGGACCGTCTCAGAAAGATAATCGAAAGAGCCCTCGTCTTCAAGTCAATAATTTTGTGAAAGAAATTGCAGTTCGGCTCGTTCCTGACTTCTTGAAAGAACTCCCGTTGCTCCAAACGGAGAATCCCCAGTTAATGGTTGAATCTTTATTGGGACTGGTGACATCGACGTTTCCGCAATGTATTCCCGTTAGTGCTTATGATACGGACGTATTGGTAAGTAGAGAAAGAATCAGATTGTTTGCGTCAGATTTAGAAACATTGTTTGGTTACCAATAAATGCTGGTTTAATTTAAACATTTAAGGAGTAGTCTCATCAGATGCATCGACATCTTGGCCAGTATCACTAAGCCTAAGTCAAACTCTCACCTGGTCGTAATTCAAACTTACAACCATTTTGTGGAAAGATTACTAACTGCTAGTACTCGGAATATTGATTATGAAGTTTTTCACAATGCTTTCAAGAGTTGCCAAATTGTTCCTGCTTCTACTTCCAAAGACATGGTTAGAAATGTTGCATCAATTCGCTTGGTAAGATTGCACACACCCACAAAAGTGAAAGTGACAAAATACAAGTGTGTTAAAGTGTTTGAAAAGTCAGCAGTGATGTAATTTTAAACACACATGTTGTATTTATTTGAATAGCTGATGTATTTTACCAACATGGTAGCATTTAATGATCTGATCAAGTAAGCATTTGAAGGAAGATGTGCTTTTGAAACTTGTGGAATGTCTGCTGGTTGAGAAACCTGAGCCATTTATGCCACCAAATCGTCTGGTTTCAATGTGCCTTGTGGAAGCGTTGAATGCAATCTCGACGACTTCAAAATGCCCAACTGTTTTGATGGATAATATTCAACAAGAAGAAACTCTTATTCACATTGCAAACTGTATTGTCAATGGTGATGTGGCATTGATGGGAAAAGGCTTAAGCCTTACAGGGGCAGTTGGCTTTACACCGAAATGGTAAGCTTAAACCTTTATGATATTTAAGTGGGATGCTAATTACAATTAAGGTTTTTGTCTTTTGATCTGGAGTCTGGACGATCCGTTCTGCATCAGTTGCTAATATTTCATGTTTTTTTTATCGTAGTCGAAATGATCTGTCTAAAATCATGGCAGCTATGAGAGAATCGTCACCGAAATATGGATCAACTGCTATTTCACAGGATGTTTTGGTGACGGTGTCGGACAAAGCCCGGTTTGGTGTGAAGAAGCTGAACACAAATCTCGAAATGTTCATGCAAACTTATGATGTCGGCAATCTATTTTATTCTCATTCAAAATTATTACGAAGAGTAACGAGGCAATGTATTTCTGTATATAATTAAGCAATTTAATGTATTTCTTGTAGGGAAACGACTACGCAGTTGATGATGTGTTGTCATGGCACAAAATGAAAAGTGATATGCACGAAGTTGAGATTGCCAGCATGCGGGACCAAGTTTTTCAACTGAACCGTACTATTGCACAATTCAAAGTTCTTGTAGGTTTTAATTTTCGTATATTGGAAAGCAATTTTTTAGTTCTGGAACAAGTTTAAAGATAGAACTTGTTTTGTATACCGACTATAGATTAACAAGCAATCTGAGTTGATTACCAGTAGAGCCGCAAGTACATCCACTTTGCAGAAAGATTACAAACACATGAAACAGATGGTTGAATCGATGAAGGAAAAGAAAATTGAATTGGAAATTAAGCACGCAAAGGTTAGCATTTAAAGATTTCCTTTCTCCATTATTTATGATTTACTAATTCCACACGTTGATATTTTTTACAGACGACAGATGCTTTGAGAAAGCAGCTGAACTACCAGGAAGAACTATTCAAATCCAAAAGTGAGAGGATGGTACAGCTGGAAAAGCAGATTATTGATTTCAAAGAGGAAAACAAAAGTATGAACAAGAATTAACAGAACAAGTATTAGGAAGCAATTTTTTTCATGTATTCTAATGCTAATTTGTTTAATTTTAAAATAGAATTAGAAGCAGCAAAATTGGAAGCAACTCAGTCAACTCGTCAATTAACAGCAGATAATGCTAAGTTACAAAAGAAGTTGGACGAACTAGAATCGGTAACGAACTATAATTTCTTTAAATATAAAGTTCACGCCTCGGCTGATTACATTGGCATTTTACTACTATTTTTTTAATCGACTTTTTAGGAAACCAAAACCTCCAAACAACGCATGATCTTGCTGGAGAAGGATCTAAAGAAAAGTGAAGAGTCACGCAAGGCTTCAGAAGGCCTATTAGAAGCTGAAAGACGAAAAACTGAAATAATTCAACAGGTTTTGGGTAATCGTCAGTAGAGTTTGACTCACCTTACGTTACAGATTACTACATCTTGCTTGTAAATTTTCGATCGAGTAGGATTGAAATCGGCTGAGGAGCATGGAAGCTCATGTCTCAAGTTGTTTTTCCGGTATGGATATAATCATTATTGAATTAACTGATTTTATGAATATAGCGTCTACTTTTTGCACCAATTTTTACAATGTACAAGCCCTATTAGAAGCTGAAAGACGAACAACAGAAATAATTCAACAGGTTTTGGGTAATCGTCAGTAGAGTTTGACTCACCTTACGTTACAGATTACTACATCTCCCTATAGTACAATCATAAACGATGAGACTCGCCAGATTGCATTTATACCTTTAAAAATATGATTAATCCGTTTATACGTGAGAATTATTGTGAAAATTTGTGGTTGCCAGCAAACATTTTAATAAAAAAATTAAAACTGTGTGACGATAGGTCCATCGGGTTTTAGAAATGTTTAGGGCTAGGGTTGTTCTAGAGACGGACGAAATTACATACACGTGGAAACGATCAAATTAATCGTGGCATCCAAAAATATTATATTATGTACTCTATTGATCGTATGTATTATAATTGACCCGACCCTAAATGTTTTTATTTTAAACTCTTGGTTTTGCTGATAACTAATTTTTTTAATGTATGGTTGCATTATTACTGAAACAGGTCTGTGCTATTCGCAACCTTGATAGTATGTATGTGATTGCAATTTTATTCTTGTACTTTGATAATGCTTGATGACGATAAGCCTTTTTGATCAAATAAAATCGACACTATTGATTTTTAGTAGAAGTTTTTAAACCGTAATTAAGTTCATTGATTTAAACATATTTGTGGTAACTATACTAATTCTCCAAAGTTAGGATTTTTCCTTTAATTAGAACATGTTTAAAGCCCCAGCTTATAGCAAAACTTACACTTCGAGAGAAGATCGCAGTCAAAATGTAGTGAAGTGTGAGTGCAAAAGAAGTATTATATTTTAAAAATTCAACATTCAACATAACCACATGACTACTTGTAATGCATCTGGTAATATGGATTGGATATGTCTATAAAAAGTAGATGTAATATCGATAAGGTAACTCGAACCGTCCTTATTTTTCTAACGACAATTAAATATTAAATATTAAATATTTCTAGCCTTCTTGTGATGAGAAACTAAAATCCACTTCCAATCGTTCATCTGCCACTGTAATGTGTCAACAGCCCCCTGACAGAGATAGGCAATAAGTAAACTGGTGCTATCAAATTCGTTGGGCCTTCAAAACAATCAAGGTTTCATTCTACCTATTACTTTGTCATGAATCGGCACGAATCAAAATAAAATAGGACCAATAATGATAACAACAAAGTCGTTAAGACTCCAGAGGAATCAAATCCACAACGACCATAACATTAACATACATAAAAACTCCAAAACGAGGGCGAACTTTAAATTGCATTTTTTTCAAATAAACCCGTCAAAGAGTGAATAAGGAATTTTTACGAATTTGCTCGGCGGAATACTTTTATAAAGGTATTACTTCCGAAAACACACGTTCATCGACTAAATGTCGCACAAAACTAAATCCATCGCTGTATGGCCATCCATCATCTAATTCATCAGATCATACTTACATAAAACGTACATACATAAAAGCTGAAGTTAATTGATGATGTGCTTGGTCAAACTCACGAGTAACACCTTGAACTCAAACCTAATCGTTGACACTGGAGTCCTGAATTAAATCTATAAAGCTACAAGATTTTTTTAGTTTCAATACAATTCTATACATTACTTCAGGTTAAAAGTGAACGGTATTAAAAAATGAACTAATTTCAGATACGTTTCTGCAATATGTGTACATGTATCATTGAGTATATAGGCAGGGAATCGCATCAAAATAGGCACAGTCCAACTACATTGTGAAGCGTGACATAGTAGAAAGTAGAAGCTACGTTCCATGCAGATTTATAAAACCTCAAGCCTCAAACTTTCTTTGAAAAAATGTCAAGCAAAATTTTGTTTCATTTTTCATCCGATATTATTACATACACCCTTTTTTGAAGTTTAAGCATTTTGTACATCTTCCTAATACAAGCTATTTGTCACAATGTGAGTTATCATATTTAAATTTGCCATTCTTCCGATTATCTATACGAAGATGAAAGAGAATATTATATATGTATACTAATCGTAAGTTCAAATTCTAATCGAATGCTAAACATTGCGTTTTAGCTATTTTTGTGCAAATTTTTATCAAGATTTAATTTTCGGGATGAATACAAATAGTCCAATGTTTTCGCCTTGAATAATTGACCAAGCCGTGCTTAGTCCTTAACAAGAAAGAGTAATAAATCTTCTTAATTATTTATTTTTTCTATTGCAGTTAGAAGTGGCTTTTTAAAATTACTGAAATAAAATATTCTATTTTTGACTATTTAAAGTTACGGTAGTTAAAGTTGCCAGTGAGACACTATAATGATAATTTCAAACGCTGATTTCGCCAATACTTCATTCTCGTTTAGGTATTAAGCACTATTTTATACTTCCCAAAGAGCAATACAAATATTTTTAAGCCCTTAAAACATTCATACAAAACTGGCCTCAAAGTCGAAGCTGCCAATGATGACGTGTGGCAATATTATACGTATCAATAGAATCGTTGCATTTTTAGAATACGTATTTGTAATGTTGGGGTGAAAAATCGAGGATGAAAAAAAATGCGTGAAGGCAAAAGGGTTCCTCGGCACTTGTGAAATGAAGGAGAAATGGACTTGTAAGGAAAACTTTATGTACTACTTTAATACTGAAATGTAGTGTACTTTTTGTGATGTTTACCGAGTTTACTTATTACTTTAGTTGAAAGCAAAGTTAAACTACAGCTTCAGTAGGGATAATGTTGGCGTATGG
>JAANSM010000393.1:0-30133 GCA_036850725.1 Orchesella villosa | reverse complement strand
ATATTTTCTGCTAGTGAAAGTTGCCCACAGTGGTTCACGGAAATCAGTCATCCATCCAAACAACCAACCAGCATCCCAATCCAAAAATCACCAACTGCCTCTGACTGCGTTTTCATAAATGAATTCCACACATAATGCTTTTCAAGTTGAGAATGTGCAGAGCAGCAGTGTGTGGAAACTGTTTGAAAAATCAGATTCATACAAACTCGATACACAAAGTCTGCTGCGGAAATTGTTTGGATGACGAGCAGTTGCCATTGAAGTTGTGAAATCAGTTACAATTTCAACATGAGAAAAGCGGTAGTGACGCATATACTGTTTAAAGCTATATCCCCTAATGTCTAAATAAACTATTTATAAACCGGTTAGAAACGTAGCTGAACGCAATGTTTATGAAATTACAAATTACAGGAATTAATATAGGACATAATTTAAACTACTGTCTGATCCTTATCGTTTCACTAGACGTGAACCATTATGTTGGACTAGATTCACGTTTCCGCAGAGTTTACACAGACAGACGGAAAGACTAGCAAAAACATTACTTGGTGAATTAACTTTCAGCTTCATTTTAAGATTTTTTTACATAAGTATATTTGTTGACTTCATACAATCTTTTATCTACATTTTTTGAACAGCTAGAACGTGATTCCAACACGTGATTTCCGTTTGTAAAGAAAGTGACGAGTTCGACAATTTCTTTCATCCAAAAAAATGTCTGTCCGTACCAGTTTCGTTATAAATTGCTCCTGTTTTATTGAGGAATCGGCTGTATAGCTATCATTTGGTGTCTCAAACTAATGGCAAAAGCTGAATTACCTCATTTATGAAATCGTGAACTTAAATTTCAATAAATTATCTAAAGGCGCCCACGCTTCTTCTATGAATGTCTCTGATTATTGATAGATGTGGGCTGGGAACAAACCTCGTCGCGTCATATTTAATCACACGTGAAATTAATCTTATTTACAATTTGGTGCCACAATACTAAATACAGGACAGGATAAAAGGATGAATAAATGTAATGAAGACATTATAAAAATACAAGTTTACTTACCATATTCCTTTATTTTATCGAACCGCAGTCGATCGTCTAGCCACTGTTCACGAAATGTTAGCTGAACACTGTATTCCTGAAAAATGCGGGACACCGAGCAACAAGAGAGTTATTACATGATTACAAACCTACGGGGTTATATAGTAAGTAGGTGTACTCAACGTTAGATATAGCACTTTACTAAGATAAAGTTCTACGAATGAATTTGTTATTGAAAAATTCAAAGAAAACAACATCTACCTACTAAATGTAAGTATATTGAAGGGAAAAGACGGGGATAATGCTATCAAACAATACCGAAAATTAGGTTTTAAATATTAGGGTTGACTACACTATTACTTTTATATTCTACGGTTAGTCAAGTTCCAGCTACTACCCTATTAAATTACACTATAACTATATCTAATAAAAAATCGGTAACAAGAATAACTTGCATGTTCAAAAAAACCTTCACGCGCGTCATCTTCAACAACTCAATAAGAATGTATAATAATGCTGGAATCATACACGTCAACGTTAAATATCGCTTTCACCTCATGCTTTTATATACAAGAGACAGTAAAATCCATAAAGGAGATAGATATTGGAATGAATCTTTTCATAATGTTTTCTATTGTATGAGATTAGATCACTAAAGCAAACGAAGAACATGTCTGTGATGGCCATTCATCTATTTTTCTATGTATCTTTTGAAATTTTACTATAATACATCTCTGAAGTTTACGAATCTTTTTAAGCTTATAAGCACATTTCAAGTTGAGATGTTGGTGTTAGTAGTGCTAGCAATATTATATAAGGATTTATAATATTTATTTTGTACAATTAGATGTGTAAGAGGAGGAGAACGAAACGACGAGAAAAGCACTTGAGTTCAAAAACTACAAGGAATCGAAGAGAGAATGTAGTGTGAGTGGTGAGAGGAGAGATTGAGATGTTTTTGGGGGGTGCTTGTAGTGGAACAAGCTGAGCTCTCGTAAGATCAATCAAAAGACGTGAATGCAAAACACACACTTGTATCTCCCCTGGCGTTCAAATATTGTAAACTTTATTTGCAATGGAGAAAAGGTGAAAGTAAATCTGGATACTTGGAATGATTTACACGGATGTAATATTACGAGCGAATCGGTAAAGGAGAAAGTGTGTTGACGTAAACGATATTTTGTTTGTTTACTGAGCTGGAAAACGAACTAAATTAGATAAAAAACTCTTTTCCAGTGATTTTTTTTAGAAATGCTTACATCAGTTAGTTTTACTTTTTTTTAAAGTTTGGGAAAGAAAAAGTTTTCCGTTTGACAACTTGAGTGTAGTAGTAACGAATTAAGAACGGGGCTAAATAAGTACTTTATTTACTTCGTACCCTGAGAATGAAGAGTATCGCTTGTGTAAGCACCAGTAAATGATTTCTAAATATAAGATAAAGTTGAATGAGGGGAAAAAAGTGAAGGTGATGCTAACGGTAACGTAACTGATTAATCATCTCATTTTGCAACTCAGTACAATTTCACACGAGTTAAAAAACATGTTGACGTCCTGACTTTGTTAACAATTCTGAGTAACATGCAATAACGCTTTGACATTGGAGCATCCAGTCTCTATTATTTTTTTTGTCACATGACTATTTGTCACTGCCTGCTTATATTCATGGTTGCACACGCGTTAAGTTACGTTTAAAATCTGAGGCAAAAATGGTCCCCTCCAGTTAAGTAAATCAACCTGATTGATTTCATGAGTGACATGTATTTTCAAAGCCAGAATGATATTTCCATCACTCATGAAAACTGAAAGGTTTTCCAAGTACTGAAAGTGAGTAGTTTTAAGTGACCCATTTTACCAACTCTTTTCTCACGGGTTAGCTGTACTGGATAACGTACTAAAAATAGCCTTGAATGCTCGAAACAGATGAAGATGTAGCAACTTCCATGTCTACTCTCATTCCCCCCCAACTAGAGTTTCTCTACTCTTGCTTGCTACCATCCAGCTGTCACTTTATAAATTACAAGGACAAATTTGTATTCCACTGGCAGATATATTTTTTATGGTTTTTATATACAACTTTCACATCATTCTATACAGTTATCTAGATACTTTATATAGACAAACCTGGTGCATACATATTTCAAGGTTGTGCAGAAAAAATAACGGGAAAGCCAACCTACACTAGTGACGGATTGAATAATGGAAAAAACTCATTACAAATAAGGTACATATATAGGGACTTCAATTAACTGCACATTATTTTGTAGGGTTTCCTCCTCCATTCTGTTTGTATTTGGAGAGATTATTTACGACGTAAAAAAGTTTTGGGAACGTCTCTCAACTACATTACCAATGATTTTGTTTGGTAAATCCAATTCGACCTTACGAAAACAAGATTTTCCATCTCAATTTTTCGCTCTCGCCTTTACATTCTCTCACCCCTTGATTTTATTGCCTTTCCCTTACATCAAGCTGGTCAGGAATAACACTTTAGGGTTTATCACAAAACCTTGTAGTATATATACCTCTTACTGTACCATAATACGAACTATTTTGTATCGTAAATTTATCAACGCATGTGAGTCATCCAGTTTACAAAATATTTTGGGAAGAAAAATCTCTTCATACCAGTTAATATTTTTGAAGGAATACAGCTAAACTCTTGATTAGTTATGAACGCTTCGACTTTCTTACCAATATTAATAACTAGATAGGGTTTTGAATAGTGAAAGCTGAATGAAGAATGGCTGTATTTGAACAAGTGCTTAGTTTCATCTGTTTGTGATTAGTAGTGAAATGGTAGCAAATATTTGCTGAAAAGAATGCAGCCATTCATGGGAGCACGTTTATTACCACGTTTTACGTACATAAATCGACACTGGGTATAAGATGTGCGTGCACGTTTTAAGTTTTGTATAATAGCATAATAACCAAACTTAAGGAGCTATATTAATAACTCTTTGATTATATACATATGGGGTAAAAAAAACGTAAGTCATCACAAAGGCTGTATTATACATATATACAGAAGGCTTAACATGCGTCGAATATTAATGGCAACTTGTAGTCTGGTAAAGGGTAATTAGGCGATTGTTTTTATAAATCATAATGGGGCTGCCTCATTTGAATTCCCAAATGATGATGCAAAATCAATGTTATTTCCGGTGCTGAAATTTGGATTGTGTGGTGTAGAAGCCAACCAAAAACCTAAGGGTATGTTATAGCTTGATTTGAGATCTTTAGAATGGGCATAAAAGTGCTCTCCATGATATGGGATATGATGCAACTTTGAAGCTTAAAGTAGTGCCTGTGCTGGTGTGCGTTATAAGCTCATATATTCATATATACTTTAAGAGCTGCATGATTTTCTTTTACAAAGCCATTAATCAATGCTTAGATTTGAAGATAGTATAGGTATAAGAATTTCATATCGCATGATAGTAATGATCTATAACCTTATTTCAGTAAAATTTTAAGTATTAACTTGATTGTCTATCCTTTCCTTTAAGCTCGCAGAACGGAGCCTTGATTACAGTGCATGAAATTAACCACGCCGTTAACAATACTTCTAACCGTAGGTAGGTGCCTCGCTGTACAAAAAAGTGGATTGTATATATTATGTGTGGTAAAGTGAATGTGAAGAAAGATGTGTGCTTTGATGCAAGAATGTAGAATAAAAATAAAGGAAAAAACACAAATAAGTACATAAAATGTTGTTTAATTTCTTTGTAAGTAGAAGCAGAAGCAGTTGAAAGAAAGATTTATACATATACGTAGTTAAAGTTGAAGAAGGAGGAAGAGTTAAAAATTAGATTGTACGCTTTGTCAAGTATTTTAGACTTGTCTTCACAAATTTTCCTTTTGCCTATTACACAGCAAAAACTTGCAAGCTCCACTGGATAGCTTAGCCTACATATTCATCATGCATGCGCAATTTTATGTCAAATTATTTGGTTTCCGTTTGGCTGGCACCCATTTGTTATCTATCCAAAACTTTCCAAAAGAAAATCGACATTCACTTGCTGATCATCTTCTCATAAGGAAAGCGGCATGGGGGTGTACACAGCTACTCGGACATTTTTAGAGCTTCACATTAATTATTTTGTTGAACAGATGCTTCAGCCAGTAATAATCATTGAAGCACAATGAGCACCAAGAACAAAGCGTAGCAAGCCAACAGCAAGTTTTGAAGTTCGTTAAAATTGTTGTCAAAAATGTTTTCATTCAATTCAAGTCAGCAGGAGAAGGACAATACAAGCTGAAATATAATCGATATAGCTTCGTCTTTGAAAGAACCACAGGATTTACTTGCTGTTGTAGAAGAGGTTTTTGTACAAGCAAAGCTGAAAAACACAATACACATTATAGTTCAATAAAGCAAAGATATTCGATGGTAAAGGAAATCTGTCGGTAAATTTATATTGACTTGGTGGAACCATTTTTTATCCTGAATACGCAGAAGGGAACCAAAACCTCATTATAACGATTGCATCGTAGATCTTTTGCTTTTTCTCATGTTTCACAAATTGTGATAATTAATCTAGATTTTTCACCCAATTTTGTCTACTTGTAGCGTTGGTTTGGTTAAATTTAGGTAGATAGAAAGCATTATTGAATTATAAGGTGCTAAGAAAGTACAGGGAATATAAGATGAAGTTCGGAAAAGAGAAGCGTTGCTATCAAAAGCGAAAGCAATACGTACGACTCTGATGGAAGCACACTATACTACACTACAAGATGAGGAAGCAGTTTACACTGCAAGGGCAGAACAAGATTCATGTTGATAAGAATCAAAGTATTAGAGAACGTATTAGATCATATATATTTATACATATATATTCTTGTAAGAAAATTAGGATAGACCTTAATAAGAAGGAAAGTTTATAAGTCAGAAAGACGGAAGAATGATTATCATGTGGTAGAAGTTTGGCAGCCGGTACTCTTACGACGAAAACCTTAAACCTACATGTAATTTAGATAGATATATATATAATATATTATGCATAATAATATTTGTAAACCTATTGAAAGCATGTGAAGATTTTTCCGTTGCTCAAATAATTTATTTTATTGTGGCAAAGATAAGTAACAAGAGAAGAGCTCTGTTTCGTTAAATTCAGTCAGTTGCACAAAATGTAGCGGTAAATATGTTGTGCACGTAATAACACTTGTTTTAGTGTTTATTATTATTTGTGAGGAAGAAAGTGAAAACGAATGACAAGCATTACATATAAATATATATAGAGAGAGCTAATGCAGTGCTACAATTTACAAAGAATTAAATTACCACACTTATTTATTTAAAAAACACATTTCCATTGTGTTTAAGAACTTACTTGTGACGTCACCACATTTCTTTCTCTAACAAATAAATAAAAATACCAGTGCACACTTACTTACTTGTACAACAAAAACAGTGCACATTAAATAAATATATATTGCAAACCATTATAGTGATCAAAACACACACTATTAGACCTACCAAGGAAGGTAATCGCAATAATTTTGCACGCGCAAACAGGAGTTTTTGGATTTTTGCGGACGTTTACATTCATTATACACAAAAACAGTGACTGTACAACATGTAGGTTATATTCATACAGCTAAAATACTTCAAACTAATTTTTACATACATGTCACACAATATATAGTTATCATACAAGTGCAACTGGCAATACACTTTTTTTTATATTGTACTTAGGAAGCAGAGAAATCACCACGAAGTGTCGTCGGACACGAAAACAGTGAGATTTGCTAGGTATCACACATCACACGTGCTGGAAAATCACGACACAATTAAAGAGAGTTCAGTGTATACACAACATGACATTGTGGGTTGTGTGTGTAGTTTACATACTTATTGTGCAGATGCAATCACATAAACATTTAAGATACACAGAAATGCATAATGCATTGCACAGTAGGAAGAGTAGAAGAAAGAAATTAGTAGCGATTTAAAGAGAAGGAAGGGATTTTCTTAACAACATTGATTATATTGGACGCCGTCATTAAATTATTTATATTTTTTATATGACAGAATGTACTCTAGATCAAACACTTCACTTTCTTTCATATGTAACTTTCTGTCATGAAATAAACGACGTGACAAACTGTTTAGCGTACCTCTAAACATATGATTCGATCCCGACAGACAGTTCCAGTAAACAATTTAGCTAACATTTGATGGAAATTTACGTATTTAAAACCCTGAAATTCGCAATTGAGTTTCTCGTTCTAAACAAAAATTCATTGTGTCCTACGTAATTCGTATATACAGTATAGTTTAGGTAAGTTGAGACACTTTGAACATTTTTCCATTGAATTGTTTATACTTCTTTGGCTTAGTCTTTTGGTCTTGTCTTTTTATAATTTCATAAATGTTTTTGAGATAACTCAGTATGATCAACAAATTGTGAATCGTCAAATTACACATTTTATCAATCAATTTGAGTGTTTCTTGAGAAGGTTCATGAGATCTGACCATGACAAATGAAAAATAAATGGATTGAATGGAAATAACGTAGTCAGAAGGATTTCAAACACACGTATTTCAGTCCACTAATAAAAGGAAAAACGAATGCACTACGTTGTCCCATACGTAGATTTCTAAGAATTTGCAAGATTATATGTCATTAGGGTGAACGCGAAATGTTTCTTGGAACGTTACGCTTATTCATTTAATGAATAGTAGTTTCCTAAAGCTCCATTATTTCTATAGCTTTACATCTAGATCAAATTGTACCCCTTTACAGAAGTCATGCGTATTATGAGAATTACTTGATATTTTGTTTGATGAAAAGAGTGATAAGAAGAATGAAGAACATTTCTGCCTAATACCAAGAAATACTAAAAATAAAGCTTCAAGGATGTCAAATCTTTCATTTTATGACCTTTCAACGATATTGTCGCTCAGTATAGAAAAATGTTATGAATCATTTTTAGATCGCTGAGCTAAAAATGTAAGCATTCAAGATCAGTTCAAGATTTTAAATTTATTAGTAAACACAGCGTCACTGACAGTCTGACAAGGCGCCCACGTCCTGCTAAAATTTTTGCGTATCATAAATAATACCTTTTAAAAGTTATTTCATTTCTACGAGGGATTACCTATTTCTTTGTGACGGTTTCATGTATTTTGTATTCGTAAGAAATGTTTCATTTTTGTTTCCACTCCTTTCAGCAGCACAGAAATGCGATGCATACGTCTGCATAAAAATACCAAGCCCAGTCAGTGCTCACACCCCAAATTTTGGGGTTCCACAAAAATCGTATAATAATGTGAAAGAATTTTAATCAAACATTATTTTTTTAAATCGTTTTACTGCTTAAATAAAGTTCTTAAACTTTCTGAACCCCAAATCTGGGGTTCCACATATGACATAAAAAATATTTTCGTAACGGCTCTAACAAATTAAAATCAGAATTAGTAAATGTCAGAAAAAATTTAACATTGTGTCTTTACTTTTGATCGAGTGGAAAATTATTTTGAACTTCTCAAAAAATTAATTCTTTAAGAGCCCAAATTTGTGGTCTGAGCACTGACTGAAATGATATCCGTTTTCTAGTGAAAATTGCTTCTTGCTTTTTTTAGCTCACATCAAAGCAATATATCTTTCATTCAACGAATTACATTGCGAATTCCTTCTAGACATAAGAAAATCGTCGTAGTTGACAGTAATTGTCATCCCTAGAGTGAAATGACANTTCAACGAATTACATTGCGAATTCCTTCTAGACATAAGAAAATCGTCGTAGTTGACAGTAATTGTCATCCCTAGAGTGAAATGACATAAGCTTAGAAAATTCTGTTGTTTGACTATAATCCGATTTATCGTCGTGCCAAGCAAATATACACGCGCCGAGTGAAGTTGGTAAGTACTAAAGTCAGCAATAGTACGGGTTTTACAATTTTTGACATGGGGAAAGATTTTCAAACGTTTCATTCAGTTCTAAGATAAGATGAATGTATGTATGAAATAAGAAAGATGATGTCCGATAGCTACGTGACAGTTTAGCAGCGGAAGAAAAAGAATAGAAGGAAGAAGAAAGATGTGTTGTGTGGGAAAATAATATTTTCCCTGCTATATAATTTATTGAAAGCTTCTTGCACAAGGTAGGAAAGAGTAAAATGATCGAGGTAGCTGCGGTGATAAGTGTGCTAAAGTGTAAAAAAATATCTCCCTAAAACTGTGTACTTATCCCTTACTCTATACTACTAGTAAATGCATCTTCGTACTTTTACGATACTGTCCCTTCCGTAGTTAATTTTTTAAACAAAATTAATTTCATTCAAAGTAAAGAAAACAATTACATAAAATGCTACTTAATTGAGTTTCACAAAATATAATTAACACGTTTTACAATCTTTTCATGCACCTTACGAAACGCTTGACCAACACTAATAATCAAACTAAAAACATTCGAATCCATAATCATTCCCAAGATCACACGTAAAATGATGAAGAACCCTTCACATGCACCAAAACTTAAACAAAAATAATAAGTAATTCCACTTTTACTTTTTATTCAGGGTAATAACACACTCAGAAGATTAATGAGATGGAGAGGCAAAGGATCACAAAGGTGCGCACATTAGGTAGTATATGAATTCCCTTATAGTTGAACTACCTGATTATATTTGCATAACAAACATACGACACAGGAAACGAATTAGGAATTTAGTTGAGTAACACTTTACACAATCATAAAAGTAAGAAAGGATCAGTGCAAGGTTAAAGCTTGATTCACTCAAGGGATGCAGATTACATAAGAACTAATATGGAGTAAAGGAGCATTTTTGCAAAGCTCATTTTTTTGAGTGTAGCAGCAGTGATCCTGACAAGCATATAAAGTGCAAACCAATGCCTCTCCCATCATCCCTGATCATGTATTGTCACGAACACAGGGGAAAAGTGAATAAAAAGTAAGAGACAGAACAAACTGAAAAGAGATACAGTGAAAGTAAGAAATGAAATTAAGAAACTATCAGGTAATAATAATATTCAAGTAGTATATTTTTATATATTTTCCCTTGCACAACTACTTGATATTCCGAGCGTCTGGCTTATAGTTACTTATATAGCGTATTTGTTGACATGAAAGAAACATGTAATGAGTTAACTACGAAGGACATATCCATTGATAAGTATGCATGTATGGATGCCACCCTTCCTGTGACACATTTTCAGTATTCTGAAGGAGAAAGGTGAAAATGAGCCAATGACAACGGGCGTAGAATGACAATTTCCTTTCTGTTCCCTGTCATTATATATCTACATCCACGGTTTGCTATTGAAAGCAGCATGTGTGGTGGTTGTGGCGCTTTTGGAAGTGTTCAGTTGCTCACCTATGCGCCACTCCTAGAATATAGTGGCTATACTGCTACCAACTACACTTTGGTTGAATGGAAGGGAAGAGAGAGGAAGGCTCATCTCTCTATCTTCACCCTTTAATCTTTTTTTGCGTATTTTACTAATGCATTCACAATTCATTGCCAGGGTATAGAATGAGACGTATTTGAAATAGAACATTTTTGTGGTGAGAACCCTTATTCCTTTCTCTTCCGTGCAGACTCTATTTACACAAATTTCCACATACTAGCCGTACTTACATTTATATGTACATATATATACACTTATATATTGGAGATGAAAATAAATCTGGGTAAATATATATATGAATGGTCTGATCATACATAAATATATGCATGCACACGTAGCAGTCAACGTGAGTTATGAGAATTAATATTCATAATGGATTGATAGTTCGTGCCAAGAGTTTGCTTCTGGAGCTGGATTTCACTTGAGTCTTTCCAAGTTGCTTGGATTTTGGGGCTTGGATCCGTTTCAACAGCTTAGAGAACAGCTTCCTACCTACAACTTGGTTTTTATTAGTATAAGTGACGAGGAGAGTTGTAACATACACATAATAATGTTAGATATTGTAAAATGGATGTACAAAAGTTTTTCAGCCTCGTTATTCGCTGCTATCACATCGTCTTTTCGACGTCGTTGTCGTTCCTCTCATCCTTAACCATCTTCCAACTTCGTTGTTGGCGTAGAAGGTATGGACAACTTGAGTGAAAAAATGTGCACATCTACATTCCGTGAGAATATAATTTTCTTGAGCACCCAAGAATGGTTTTATGAGGAAAAAGTTTTACAATTATATTCCTATACTATTCACATGATATACCCATTGTATCTCCAGTTATGTATTTCACATCGTCCAACAATGTCTCGCAGTTAACGCTATAGTTTTTTCACAAGAAATACGGGAAAAGAGCCATTGAACGGCTTTCATAAACTCGGGTTTACCGTCACAGCGTATGTTGGAAGAAAGTAAATTCACATTTAAACACTTGACACACACACACTACTCCATGTATCGTGTGTACATAACGAAGTATATAGTGTTGTAGAAGTGTGCATTATCTTAACACGCGTTCCATCCGTTGTTGCAAATTCCAAGAATTACACATGTTGGGCAGAGTGAAAGCTCTAGCTGGATGATCCTTTGTACATGCATTAACCTACTCTCACAGCCTCCGCTCATTTATCTATTTACAAATATGAAACTAGCTGATGTCTTTTTGTGAGTAAAGACGGAGAAAGTTCAGTGGTTGTCAAAATGAAGGAGACTTTGTTTTTCTCTTCTTGTTTCCTTTAAAAAGCTGCAAGAAAAAAAATATCAGAGAAAGGAAAGCGCTCAACACTAAATAGTCTCGGAAGTACAAAAAATTTAGCCAAAAAGGAAACGACGATCAATTTCCTAATGTATCTATGACTTGAGAAAATACTGAAATTGCCTTTGGCCCTCTGCTCACTCACATTCCATCGCCCACTGAATGTTGTTCAATCTTCTGAATTCTTCGGTAACAACTATACTCTTTTCTATGTACATTAGGATGACTCGAATACCTATTTCCATTGTACTCTCTAAAATGATACAGATAGCTAAAAGTGGTCTATTGTACATGCTATTGTATGTTGAGCTTCCTTTCTTTTCCTTTGCTTTTGACATGATCCTAGAAGGGAGTGATAGCAAACACTTCTTCTACCAAAGGGGATAACTTTTCAGATTCCGTCTATCCGAAGTTAGCAAAGATGAACAACTTTGAAGGAAAACTGTTCTACGTGATTTTTTTGTAGTTCAGCATTGTTTTTTAAACATTTGAACGTGGATGGATGCTCAGAATGGCAAGGGGTTCAATTGAATTTTTCCATTTACTCAATTTCACTTTGTTGTTGTTTGATTGTTGTTTTCTACAATGTTGAGTCCAGCACGGTGGGTAAAGAGCATGTATTTCAACAATTTACAACTGTTTTGACGGTGTTTACGAACAAAAAGACTTTGGTGTTTATTGTGTTTATATATTAGCAGCAACTGTAGCACTCTTTCTCTATCAATCCATTTTGAACTTAGAAGTCATAAGTTTGTTGATGTTTCTGTGTGCACTTAAAAATGAAAAGAGCTCGAGAGCTAAATAATATGAGCATCAAATAACAGAAATAAATACGATTAGCTAAACCTGACCATGTTTGATTAAAAACTGAGCCTGACCCTATTTGACCCTGACAAAAAATTAAAGTAAATGATTATTACGTTTAGCTCAAGGCCTGAGCTCAACGCAATAATCGTTTACTTTAACTTTTTTTTATACAATTATCGTTGATTTAGTTTATTATTCGAGTACCAACTTACCATTTCATAATCATCTATCTTGCTGATGGACCGTAAGTACAAATTCACGCTTACTGCCGTTGGTCCTCCTGTGTGGCCAAAATTCATTGTCCAATATGTGTAAAGACACAAAAAATACAATTCAATTGCAATCCTTTCTCAGTTTTTGAATTCAACAAATGTCTGTACTGCTTGTCACTTGAAAAGCATGCGGAAGATGAGATAGCATCAAGTAATTAAAGGTAGTACTACGTGTATATTTTGTTCACTCATTGTCACTACGTTTTTACTTAAATGGAGAGCAGGCTGGGTTTGTTGATATTATATCTTTTACTCTTCTTTGTTGTTGACTCCACTACGTTCCATGAATTTTTATTTTCGTTTTCTGTAACTTACCGTGCCAATTTCATATTTGGAAAAATTATCATTATTATTACTTTCCTTCTTATTTATACTCTCGTTACAACTCTGTTAAGGAATTTGAACTAAGTAAAGGACTGAAGGTTTCTGGTAATTAAGCTTCAGTTCTACGGATCGCTAGCGAAGGAGAATTTCTTTTTAAGGAAGCTTGTAGTTAAGTATTCGTTATTTGTTTAAAGAGGGGATGATATATTTTAACATACATACTGCGTATAAGCAGTTGGAGCTACTGCATGTACTTAAAGAATGTTGGCCAACTTTGTTAGTAGTTTACTGTTAGCTAATCTACCAAT
This sequence comes from Orchesella villosa, assembly GCA_036850725.1. Classification (NCBI taxonomy): domain Eukaryota; kingdom Metazoa; phylum Arthropoda; class Collembola; order Entomobryomorpha; family Orchesellidae; genus Orchesella; species Orchesella villosa. Next base: position 16,705 of record JAANSM010000393.1, on the reverse strand, counting down.
GTTTAGTTTCAAAGAGGAGGTAAGTATTCTGTCTAAGTTTATTTCAATGGCAAGGCAAGTATAAAAGTAGGATGTGATGGAGTTATTATATTGGTCGTTTTTAAGATGTTTGGAATTTAAAAGTAATATGAAAAATACCTTGGTTCAACGTAAATTTCCTATAAATATTAATGTTGATGAGAATACAAGGAGAAAACCCTCATTGTGTATTTCTCCAATCAGAATAAAACCTGTATACTTAAATTTTTTTTAGGTAAATACGGGTAAAATTAATTAATATACTCAACACAATCTAAGATATATATTTTTTGATGATTTGATCTGTGTTACCAACACCTGATGGTAGAATAAAGGGAACAGCGGTAGCCGCTAGATGTTGCCCCAAAATATTCTAGCTACGCACAATCTCAAAATGAACTAAAAGGTTGTTGCAACGGCTCGATGGGTTTAGTTTATTACATAACAGTTTTTCTGATTTATATATATCTTCCTTTAAATGGTACGAAGTGTAGCTTACTCACATTTGGTAGCTAGCCAACTTCTTGATCAGTTGACAATATAGTAAGGTATTATGAATTTAATAGTAATGTATGTATAAATAGAAAAGTTACATAGATTTTGCTGAATATTTCCAAATAGCTAGAGTTTGATAGAGTATCAAAAGAAACTTGGCGTTAATAAAATATAAAGATAAAGTGGAAAGGAATAGAGTATCATATTTCTTAAAATAATCAGATTTTTCTTATTTTAAAAATTATGTGACTGCTTTAAGAATTAGGTTTGAATAGAGTCCAATTCTTTATCCAAATTTTTCTTCGTGTATAAAATGCTTGCTTGTATAAGCTAAGTCTAAATATTTCACAACAATTAGATTATACTTTGAAATGCGTCGATCTGTAAGAGAAGTAATAAACATGTATTTAGACAGAGAGAGAGAGAGGGTTTTGATGAGGGTTAGTTACTCGATTTTCGCCATGTCACTAAAATGTACTAAAAGGAATCAATATCTGTAAAAAACTAGCTTAATTATTTGCTGATCGAATGTAAAAGTTGGGAGTTAGTAAGTAGAATAAAGGACATTAGTATAAATTGAACGTTCACAAAAGCAAGCATATATTTAGTAATGTAATAAATATCATAATAACAATAGTTATAATAATTAACAACGCTGTCAAAATGGAGAGTCGAATCGCTATATAGTTAATTACTTGCTGACCATTATATAAAAATGGATGAACTAATAGTATATATATATATATGTATAGTCAAAGTCAATTTTTATAACGCGTTCAACTCATTCATATGGCATTATCGTCAAATCATTGTAGTATTTACTAGTATGCTAAAAAAATCAGCAATTTACTAACGATAAGTACGTTAAATCAAACAAGGGATTGACAAAACTAATAATTTCAACGAAACAAACTAAAACAAGAAACCATTAGCGATCGCGGTGTTGTAAGTATAAATGAGCAAAATGGTTGTAAATCAAAATAGTACGCACAAAAAACCAGTGTAAGTTATGAGGTTGTTAGTAGCCTAAAAGTAGTTTATTTGAATTCTGTAAAAAGTCGGGTTGTTTTTATTCCAATCCTGGTTTTTGATCTCATCAAAGAAGATCATTTCATAGTTCATGATGTACTAAAAGAGTCATGGAATGGAATGTTTTCCCCCTAATAAGATTAGGTACATATATGGAACCTATTTTTTTCGTATGTTATTTTCATGTGGTATATAACCTATTAAGCCATTCATTCATTTGATAATAAGTATATAATGAAATGAATGACAACTGAAATCTTACGCTAAATATTAAGGAGTTATCGCGATACGATTAGTGTGGTTAACAATTGGATGGACTGATTCCAAACTTTGTTACATTCGTTTGTCTTGTTAATTTTTTTATTACACGCTATTTATCTAATGGCTGCTACTAATACCAATTCTAATTTCAAAAACAAAACGGTGGTTGTATATACTATATTATATGGAAGGAAATCATGCTTTACGTATTATCATTCACTGAGCAGGAGGAATTATTATTTCATCGCTTAGAGAAAAAAACAAGTATAATTGTAAATAAATAGAGGGATAAACGCAACAAATTGTTAAAAGTACTTCTATTTCTGTTTCTAACTGGATTGAAGTAGTAGTAGCAATACGGTAGTAGTATTTAATAACAGAAGAACAATGCACGTGTGCCGTTCGGTGGGGTTTTTATTACCCACTTACCATTTTCACGTCATCTATAGTTGCTATGCTCCTCACATACAAGTTGACACTAACGATTGTTGGGCCTGCTCAGAGAAATCCGACATATTTCATTTTATTTTAGACATTGTGAAAACCGATTAACTTTACCGTTTCTAATCTACGGGAAGTTTTTAAGGAAATAATGATAACCACACAACTATTTACAATTAACTTGTTACAATGGTTTTTACTGCTATTTGACATTTTCATATTTATCGTTCCTAGTTATGCATTCTACTGATTTCATAAATATTTTGCCAACGTTTTATTACTAAACTGTTGACAGTTTTACTTATCACCTCATAACTCATGTGAGAATTGTGAAGTCTAGTTATATACTCAATGCAAATGATTGTTTACTTGTGTTCGAAGATTTATCATTTGGGGTGAGGTGTTACGATTGTATAGTACAATCCAACCACATAGTATCTGTATCTGATGAATTACTTAAAAATACCAGGGTTAAAATCGTTGATTGTCAGAGCCAGAGACTTGAAAAATTCATGTACGAAAAACATCCTGTAGTATTTTATTTCCAAACCTGAATCGGTATAAGTGAAAGAAACTTTCACATTCTGTGTGCAGTGTTAATAAGATTTATATCTCCCCAATCCAACGCAGGACGTTTCTTAAAAATCGATCGTTTTGGTACAGGGTGTGCCTATTGCAGACAGTCAGCGTTTCACATATTCATTCGAATCTCTTTGTATTTTACTAGTATAGTAAAATTATTTTGTACTGTATAGTATAATATTGTATCTAGTGCTTAATATGTAAATAACAGCATTTCTCATTTATATATGTAAAGAAAATGCAACAAACTTTCATATGTGTATCGTGTAATGTATGAACATGTTGGAAACTACAGTAACAATAAATTGTCATTATGTCGAAGACCACTGTTACTGTTACATTCTGTTAAAAAAGTTTTTCACGCCTGCAATTCTTTCCTTGTAGTTTTCCATTTCCTTCTCACCTGCCACGACAAAAAACGGTTACCATGTAAGACGATTTAAGAAGAAAACATAAATGCTATATATTTCATTTCCGCTGTGCTCTTTAACTATAGAATGATATTTAAGGGGAAATATAATTAGGTTACCCAGCAAGGGATTCCGACGGAAATTTGCAAGTTTTTAAATTATGTCGATATTGTTTCTAATGTAGTTTTCGGGTTGCTTGATAAATACGCATAAATAATAGTTTGTTTGAACCAGTATTTCCAGCTTAAAATTTAAAGTCGACAAATAATTTACATCGATGGTTAGTTGTATTGATTGAGAAGGAACGTCATTATGCATTTTCAGCTAGTATTTGAGCACAGAGAATGTATAAAATGCAAATCACATCATTTTTTCAAATTAAAACCACAGCCTTAATTGTAATTTCTTAAAAAAATAATTCCTCTGCTGAGACTGCACTGAAATCTGTTTGCATTTATTATTTTAGTACTACCAGATCAGATAAGAAATCTTTTGTGTGTAACATTGTATTGATTAAGGATTTTTTTTAAATAACGAATTAATGTGTCACATGAGTCTTAATACGCCCCTTATTACTGAAAATTTCGATTTGCCTGTATTATAATGCTAAATTTATAGTTTTTTTTAGATAATGACTTAATTTGCAAATTATAAAAATACTGTGACTGTGTTATAATCTGAAACCTCTGTTCTTGGTTAACAGTAGCAGCATTTCGAAAAGCAAAGATATTTTGATTCAAAATAGTACATAAAAAGTAGAATAATACAAAAACACAAGAAGGTATGTTGGACTTGACGAGGATGAATAATTATTGCTTAGTCTTATAGTCGCTCTTATTATTTACATCTGTATTGCATCCCGATCTCGATTCGAGAATTAATACAACTTTTAACTCCAATTAGGAAAACAAAGAGTGATTAACCCCTTTTTACGAGCATATCGTAAACGCTCAATCAACTGATGTGTTATGACCGCAAAAACTCATTTGTGGGCTGGCCCATTAACGACCTTCAATTACAAGCATTCTGTCATAATAAATCCAGTAATTCAAAACCGTTCGTCATTCGCCATTTACTACTATACTACAGGCAAAAGTTATTCATGCATTTCCCACGCGGTTGAACTTGAGACCTGACTACAGATCAAGACCAGCTTAAGATTTGCCACAAGTATATGTAGTACGTGCCCAAGTTTAGTGCTGCTACTGCCAAAGGTCGCAAGCCGACACCATCTCGACTTGTTCAACCGACTTAGGAGCTTGAAAACTTTTTACACACTCGTTCGTGACTAGCGAAACCTGAGAAACTAATCATAATGAGCTTGTTTGCTTGTTAACAGCAGTAGCGTGAATCATATGACAAAGTGCTAAATATATGTATTTCGAGGACTGGCGAAAAGTAGCGAGTGACATAATAAAGTGTTACATGTTCAAGGGACACATCATAATATATTATTTCATTTCACTCGTCCCATTTCTCCAAATTCACCAGTCTCGCTAATGCAAGACTGCATGCCCTTCCTTCATAAAATATAAAAAAGGCGGCGTTTTGGCAGTGATAAGATAGTTGATAGTGAGCGACAGGACTGTAAGAAGGCTATTTATCGCCCCAGGGATCCCTGGAATCCCCCAACCTTTTTGTAACACCTGTACATATGTAATTTCTATACAGGGGATTCAAAATATGACAAGAGAGCCGACAGAAACGAGAATATAGTATGATGCTGCAAGTCGTAGGTTTCTTCAATTACAATATATGTCAACCCTTTCTTGCTTTCATTTCGATGAATGTAATATGATTTGTATTCGCATGGAATTCTATAACTGGGAAAGATGCCATAAATGACAAAATAGACGATGGGCCTTTGCTCTTATTCCTATTATTAGACGTTAGAATAAGCTTATCTTCTACCGTCCGTTAAGAAACAAGACACAATACAAGTAGAATACGGAAAATGATGTTGTCATATGTATGTATCTATTCAGAGTCGAATATATATTATAAAGTGCGTAGTATTTCCCATTGTTAGTGTTTCTCTTTGTATACGGTATAAATTATCCTCGTGGGAAATAAAGTGTGCATCCCTATTTCTCATCTCACATGGCGCATGCTTCACTATTTGGCATTTCATCAAAGTCAGGTCAAATTCATATTGATTTGATGTCAATAGCGAATTTGCACAAGGAACCTGCTCATGTGTACTTTTGCTTTCAATATTAAAATTGATGACGTTGTAAGTGCATACGACATTCGACAAAGTATAAGAAAATAAATATTGAATTATTCTAAAGATCTATCATAAGCTGTGTACCTTTAAAAAAAATTTAAATCCCTGTCTGCTGTCTGAACATGTCTATTATGTTTGTAGAAACTTAATTCAATGAAAGATTTTTCAATAATTGCTCAACGTAACTCACTAAAATTGCGCAGCAAGTTTGATTGTATCACTTTGTAACTCAATTGATGCTTCCATCATATGAAAATTTGAAATGTAAATATTGCCATAGACTAACAAGCGTATGTGCCTATATGTACTTTTATATCGTTAAACCAAGCGCAGGAACTTTTTACTTTACTGTAAGGAACTCAAATTATGCCAACGTTTGCACAGAATCCCTATATAGTTTCCAGTTTCCATAAGTTTTTTACACTCTGTTCAAACATAGGAGACTAAGCCTAAAAAGAAAGGTGCTCCTCTAAACTGCTATTGTGAAAGTGAGCATACACCAGCTATTCACAAACGTATAAAAAGTTAGAATCTCAACTCGTCCTCTATCTGCACTGCGACATCCAACAAAAATTGTCACTCATCCTTACTATTCTTTAAAAAATTAGTCCATCATATAGAATAGAACGTTTTATGGATGGATATGATACCTTAGATGCACAACTATTGTATATTGTATCAAAATCGATGCGGTGGTAGTGCATTTCCAAAACTAGCATGAAAATCATATCCCATATAAAACATAAACATGCACACTCTTCTCTTGACGAACTAGAAATGGAACTTTTCTTATCACAAAAACTACTATAGAAAAGTATAAAACCGCCGAACTCCCACAGGCAGAGAGATAGGTACTATCTAAGAACAAGGTATGTCGACGGAGGCGGTGGGGAATCTTCCCTCTTGGAGTGAGGCTCATTTTTTCAAATTAGTTCAGGCATGAAATCTTGCTTCTTACTCGGTCCTTCTTTTCCTACCGTCCATTGTGGAACTCTCTGATTGTTTGTTAGCATTGGGATTAAGTTTAGATATACAGTTATATATAGAAGTATTGATAAAGTTAATAACAACGCCGTCAAACACAATAGCAAACCAACTTCTTCAAACTTGCCTACGTATTCAGAGAAAGAGAGAGAGATATGTTAACTGCTGGTGCTTTCTTGTGTTAGAGTAAAGGACTCTTTTTTAGTGTGAGCAAGAACCTGTCTTCGATTCTGTTAGTTTTAGTAATTTAGTATGCACTGACGTGCATACGTAACTTTGCTCACACAAGTTTTGTTGGAAACACAGACACACGGAGTCATTTCAGTATGGTTGCTACTAAATTGCTTGTGTGACAGGTAAGATGTAGGAAGAGGTCTAACTTGCAGCGAAGTTTGGTTGGAGAAAGTCTACTTGATTGTAGTTTCTACGTTTCTTCCTCTTGTTTCAACTTCGTCCAAGGTTCTTGAGCAGATCAACCAAGCATCAAGCCAGCACGTAATCGTTACTTACATGTTTACATATGACAGCAGCCTGAGAGATAGTGTGATCATTAGTAGCCCTGCTAGCTTCAGCTATTTACTACTTCCCTTTATGGAGTGCAACATATGAACAACTTATTTTTTATTAACTGCTAATATTTCTCAAGAAATAATATAAATATGACATGAAGAAGAAGTAAATCATTTCCTATACTTTCATACATGCCACTACAGTTTTATTTTCGAAAAGAAAAAAAAACCAATGGATAATATTCTGTGCATGTTCCCATCCTCTACTTCGTTTGATTCGTAAGCCATTCGTATAGCTCTTCACCGTTGATGCACAAAGAAAGGTCTTGACAGATAGATTTCATGCTCGGAATTATAAATTTCCTGTAGTGAGTGAACCGTCTTTCACTCATGTTGAAAAAGATGTTTCATACAGTCCTATATACGCTGCTGCTGTCCACTTTTTTCCTTCGACTTACTCCAAACCATTATTTCTGGTTGATGTGAGACATGAGTTGGGGAGTCATGAAAGAAGAATGGTATCATATTGGAATTTCAACCTCCCTTGATTCACTTCTCCCTCTGAAGTTCCAATTGTGAAAGAAAACTCGTGTCGCCACATTGCAAAACTGGCGAAACACAAAAGCATGTCTACATGAAGGGATCTTATAATGCGGGAACAGATTTCCTTTTCTTGTTTCATAATTTCAAAGCCGATTTAATATATAGACTTATTTTGGGATTTGAGTATCAATATACCTCTTATGACTTTGTATTGTATTATTGCCAGAGAATAGTTTTTTACGGAGAAATATCGACACCAATTATTTCACTCGTTATTAAATTCCTTTCCCTCTACACCTACAATGTAACCCATCTCCACTTCTATATACTCTTCCATGCAATCTTTCTAGAAACACTCATCCTCTCTAATCACTTTTATAATAGTGATACTATCCTATACTTAATTCTAATGCATAGGGAACTACATATTATTTTGCTTTAGAAATATTGTATCGAAATAATAGTATCCTATAACCTTCTGCGTCTGCAAATTATTTCGTAGAAATATCGTCATCTGCGTATTAGTGGAAACTTTTCCTAGAACTATTGCCGCTTTGAGGCTATTAGTCGGTTCGCTGGTTAAACAAGGTGATTATTTAGCTCAAATCTGGCATAACTCACGCATAAACACAAACATTCAGTCAGTGTCCTCTATAAAGACCATTCATTCCCTTACACCCAAAAGATTTTAAGTAGTCTAACCAATTGTGTAAGACTTCCAAACTACTTCACACTACAGCCGTATGTAACATTTGTTTGGGTTTGTTTGTTGCACAAGCGTGACAGAAAAACATTGAAATCTGGAACTGAGAAAACTATTTTCAAGTTTCATTCCATAATAACATCAGTTTTGCAATACTATATAACACGATTCCTGTAATCCTTTTAATTAGAAGCTTAATAATTCGCTCCAGTCGGTTTCAATACGACTTTCATCGTTTGATCCTTACAGTGAACTTTGTTCATAGTGTTATACTACCATTCATAGTCACATAAATACCCTCATATATATGTATGCATCATCACATGATAAGTCGCAGGTTCTGGTTCATATTGAAAATACATGTTTAGCAGGAATTGAAAACTGTAATATATATATTATATGTGAGTACTTATTTATGCACGCGCAAAAGAACAAAACAGGAGGTGGAATGACGAACGGTTTTTTGCTTGCAATATTCCGTAATAAATTTTTCATTCTTTGACTTGAGAACCTCACGTCCTGGGTAGAAACAATTCCTATTTCATTTCCAAGCTGGAGAATACGAGTTTTACGTAAGCTATTCATGAATTGGGAAAGATTCATGTTGAAATAATTTTCACAAGTTTGAGAAAGGAAGTGTAGCTTTCGTGTGATATTTCCCTAGAATAAATTATAAGTCTACATTTCCGCTCCTACAAATGAAATACAAACGATCACTTGAAAACGCTTAACCTTTATAATTTACATACAGTCAGTGTGAATGCCAGAAAGAAGTTTTATAATTATTTCGTTGCTAAACGAGTTGAAATAATAAATGTTACCATCTTCAGATACACCATAATACAGGAACCTTGAAAATAATTCATTAACTGTCAGTAAAAGTGGCACGTTGTAGTTTTTCAATTGTATGAAAGCACCTCATTTATAATCAACATCAAGAAGCGCTTACTTGAATTCGATTTCGTGGACAGTAACCACATTTCAAGAGTGTAGTAATACCTTGAAAACATGCTATTTTATAGACAGATTGAGATATAAGAAGTTACTCTCCTTAGTAAAACTTGAAACTAGATGAAGGTAACCCCTTACGTCCATTTTACACACCAATTAGCCTTAAAATACTAAAACTTAGGAAGATTTTAACGAGATCTTTCAACTATTTTTAAACTAGAAAAGAAACGTCCAATTCTTCTTTATTACAACTTACTGTGTACCATAAAATACCACTTATTGTTGTGTAGATCTAACGATAAGTATTAACTAGTTTCTTAGCATGAGAATCCAAAACATCTTTCAACACCCTTTATTAGCTTATGACCAACTCAAATCTTCGTTATGTACGTTCCAAGATCCGTTTTTAGAGTATAGTACGCTTTTGGTAAATATGTTGAAAAAAAGAGTTTCTATTGTTTTATGATTTGCAATTGGGTTCAGTCTTGTGAACAATATGTATGCATTATGGAAAATAGCAGATTACATCACCTGTTCCGTTGTAACCAGAGGGACGAATTTTGTTGTCATAGGTCCCACCTAATATTTGATCCAGAATTTTCTTCTCTATCTGACGGTAGTTGATTTTTGGATTCTGCGGTGCTCCACTGAGATGTTGCATTTGAAATATTCAAGGTAATAAAATAATTTTTTTGATTAGTTTTACAGAATTTCGTTTGCTAACTACCAATACTACGATCAACACAAGTGCTATTTCAGCTGCAGTAGAGTGCATTTTATAGGCTAACAATTCTCACTGATATAACATAGCATTAAAAATCTAACATTTTGCTTTCTCTTTTATCTTTTACGTTCAACAAAAATGAGTTACATATGAAAAAGGACTCATGAATTTATTTATATATTCCAGATCGACAGAGTCCCCAATTGAAACTTGGTTTCTTTTTCGAGGTTTGTCGGAAAGATAGACACATACATATAACACATATATACTTGTGTACGTCCACACTTTCATAAAGTAAGGATGGGAGTGTTTTTTTCCAAGAAAACAAACTGTAAAATGATTTTCTCATGAATTTTGCATGGGAAGAGGAGATGAAGGAAAAACAAGCAATATGAAGACGAGAAAATGGTTTGAAAACAACTTACGGAAGTGCGACAGCACTCGAAAGAATAAGGGCAACGACAAGAATGATGGGTGTCGCCGGTGGGGCAGAGAGAACCGCCATGAGCTTACGCTGCCACAGCGACATCACACCACACTCCTCTCAACAGCACAACTCGCTCGTGTGCTGTTTTTTCCTTTGGGTAATAGCTTTTTCACTTTCTCCAATCGCACAAGAGACCTGCAACAACCAAAAAATCACAATAATGTTTAGCAATAATATTATCATAAAGGGTGATATTTTATTTACTTGATGATGAGATAGAGAATTCACTGTAAAAAAAAACCTACAAATGGAGACCAAAGCCCTTTTTATAGTAATCGTTTTTTCTCCTCCACAACCACCCTATTACGAGGTGGTAGACTATTTATGCGAACGTTACCCACAAAGTTGTAAAATTCAAATAGAACATGGGAGTATATATGTATGTATGCTCATAACGTGTGCAATTGCTGCCCTAGATTCACTCCTCTCATGGGTATTTCGTTTCCTCAAATTCCGCCAATCATGTTGTGCAAGTAATTTCCATGTTACGATGTAATCATAGCTTCATTCCTTTTTGGAAAGGATTTCGCGGACCAACACACCAATAAAGAAGAAGTAATATTGTCACATTTATTAGATTCACAAAATGTAGAGTAGTTTGTAGTGTTTATCATATCGAAACACAGCCACGCCATTTGTCACTTGAAATTGTGTTGGTATCAAGGGTCATCTCCAGTTACAGATTTATAAACGGTCATTTCACGGGAAAGAAGAGGGTATGCCAAAAATCGAATGATTATCAGACAAGATAAACGACGTACATTGAAAGCTTCCACTATTACTTCCAGGAAGCGGCTTATAACGTATTCAGGAGTTTTCCTCATGGCAATGGTAGCATCAAGTTAAACTAGTTGAATACGTTTAAAATAGTGTGCAAACTGAGAGGATATATATTACGATTATCACAAAAAAAAATTCCACTTCCGATTGTTTGGAACGGGACAATACTATACTGGAAATAAGAGTTTGGTAACTTCATAAATTTTGTGGAACAACTTATATGTCATGACCAAAAAACCACGCGATCTAATGAATGCCAATAACGAGTCACCAAATGTCGTGAATTTAAAGTATGAGACGACTAGACGAGACACTGAAGAAAGGACACACAAGGGTGTAGAATGAGAAATGGATGGGAATGCACGAACGTGTAATAAGCACGCGATCACCAATAAACATCTTCCAGATGGAGGAAGCTAGTTAAGTAACTAATATAGTGCATGCATCCTTCACTGCTTTCCCAATCCTTTTTTACCAATTCCGAATCCAATGCCAATGGGAAAAGAATCCAAATAAAATGAACATCCTTCTCTATTGTGTGATAAAAAGGGAGTTCAAATATGCAAATTTGGTAACTCAACTTACTATCATATCCACAACTGTTTGGAGAGCTGTGCTACTAATCAGTATGCATTGATTCCTAGAATAACCTTGTTATTTTTAGTGTCTCAATTTCATATCATATATTTTATGTATAAAAAGTAATGTTTCATAACCAAAATGTATCTGTTACGTGTAAAGCCCAACGGATTTAGAAATATTGACTCACTTCCCCTTATTACTTTATATCCACGATAAAATATTAGAGATTTATTTTATCTTTCTCTACAACTTTTGAAACTGTAACATCCACACTTTTCCTAGTTTCAACTTCTGACCTTCAACACCGAATAATTAATGTAGCCTATTTAATTCAAGTGGCAAGGGAAAAGTCGAATGGTAACATACACACGCCCTCCCACCCATTCGTTTGAGCGTGAGCTAGAAACCTAGTGAAGAAACAGAATAATAAGTACTCTCATATGAGTGTGCCTTTCTTGCTGTTTCAACTTCCTCTCTCTCTTTCTCATTCCCTCTTTCCTTTGATGAACTAGTGCAGATGGAAAAAATCATTCTGAGAACGTCTTAGAATTTTGTTTATTCAGAAGTGTATGAGATGAATATTAACTCAATTTGATGATATTCATTCGTAGAAAAACATGCGCACCGGTGAACCGTGTTAGAATCGAGAAAAAAATGTGTCAAGAGTATTGAAACGTACTAATTTTTTTCACTTCTAAAATTAGATGTCATACTACTCCATATGCCTAAGCAATCAACTTAATTCACTCATAGTAATTCGGTGAAAAGGATAGTAATTTCTAGCATCAAATAAAGAAAATATAGTTATTACACAAACAAAGCTCAACTGTTTATTATCTTGAAATGAAGATCTTTTTTTACTACTTTGCCAACTACGCATTACCATTATATAAGCTATGTCTAGAAGAATGGGATTTTTTTCCTTTTATAATATACTACGCTGATATCTTAGAAAATCTCGGTCATTTTTGTGATAAATATAGTACGCTCAGATGAGTTGTCTGAGAAAATCAACAGCAAATCCTATTTATGGCTATGAATGAGCTAGTCGAAAAAATGAGGAGTTGAAACACAATCTTTCTAGACTAGTAGGCGACGAAGCAAAGTGCAATTTGACGGAAAGACTTCCGTTACATTATAAACGTTTAAGTGTATGTCAGTTACTTCCGTGGTGGAAAAAAGAAGTCATAATTAATTTTTCATCATAGAAGATGTGAAAACATGTCGTTGTCTAATTACAGGACGGGCTGGAGGGGCAGAGTATAAGCTCAAATTCTTAACATGACATGTTATTCTACATTTATTTATGTACTTCTTACACACATCTAGTTTATATACTTCTACTGCACTGCACATAAACACATATAATGGACGTGAATTGCCAAATGTAGCATTTATTATTTCGTGCGCGGCCAGAGACATTTTTATGCTTACGTAGCCATGCCTGAAAAAGTTAAACTGTTTTACGACTTTACACAGGAGAGTGGCAGAATAGGCATAAATAGTGAATGACAAAGTTGGCGTTGCATGAAGTTTGTACTTGCTTTCAAATTTTTTTTTTTTGCCACACAGCCACACGGCTTAACGTAGTCTAGTACTAACGAGGGAAAAGTGGATTATGAAGAAAGCGTAAGTATAAACCTTCTTATGAAGATGTATGTTTGCATGTACTCACAATATTCACGGTTTATACACACACCATTTATTTTAGACTAGCAAACTTATAGATTAATATGTAAAGTAAGCACAGTAGTGACATTTCTCGTTATCCACCAAGATGAAAAACCACCATACACAATTTTGTTTGTGTGTTGCTTCAAAGAATAGATATACAAAAAAAGTTTCTTCATGGGATTAACAAACTGTTTGCAAAAAACAAAATAACAGGTAACTCAACACTTTTTTTGGAAAGAATTTTTTGAGTTAGGAAAACAACAACGCGCTCGAAACAACCTTATTTTTGAAAAGAAGTCATGTCTAATTTAACTTTCTTGTAGCATCCTTTGAACTTTTCCCGCTGTGCGACCTCTTAGTATGGTGAGACGCAATAACTAAACTTACAAAAATAGTATATTTACCATTACTTGAGCGCTATAGAACATCTTTGTAATATCCTTGCACTTAAAGTTTACAGTGAAATTAACTTAATTAAAGACGTCGATAATCTGTTTTTTCAATTGCGACGAAGCATTACTACCTATATGTGTATAACCTTTTAAGAAAAGCTAAGACTCTTACATTTTACATTTTGTGGTTTAGAGTCTAATTTAAATTGCTTTCTCCACTAAAAGTTAAAACCAAAATAGCACAGAAGCAGGAAGCCACCTTCCTCACCAAAACACCATAGTAAAAATTAGGACTCTTAAACCAATTTTAGAAAATGAAGTTATAAAGATTCAACTTTTAGGTAAACAGGTGCCTCGCTGACCTCCATGCAGAATAGAGTGGAGCAAGAAAGGTGCATATTTCTATCTCAACAAGACGTAAGTTTACATGTCGACGCTCAAGTAGAATGTGTAGGCTCTTCCTGAACACATAATAGAGTTACTTACTTTCTTTCGCCTCGACTAAAATGCCCGAAACAGAAGCGAAGATAAGCCATAACTCTGATAAAAAGTAGAAATAAAAGTTTTATAGCATTAGGGGAACCCAACCACCTACGGTCATATGCCTTTTATATGCCAATGTCAACTTTTCAACCGAAACGGTAGTAAATGATTCAAACCGTCGCATATATAAAAAAAATGTACGTACAACACATACATATATGCATTTTCTATGCTCTTTTTTGATATAGAAAGCTTCATTGGTTAGGAGCAAATAACAACAGCCCTGCTACCATGTTTGTGTGCTCTAAAAGTAACTTTCAAAAGTGAAAACACATTATTGAGACTGGAAGGCATTCATAATACAAAAATAGTACTTAGAGTAGTAGCCTGCTTAATATAATTTTGTGAAAATGAATGAATCTACTAAATGCTTTCAGCAGATAATATGCTCAACGAGCGCGTATGTATATTACGCGCAACCATTCCAGTTTTCATCCCATGTCTTTCATGGCTGTTTGAGCAGAGTCTTCTCTCTCTTACGTCCTCGTATGAAAGCTACACGCTACATTTGCATATGCAGTCCACTCAATTTTGAGACCCAGAAGCAGAATTCATATATCAGTGTGAACCATCTTTATTGTAAATTTAGTTGAAAATTGGTAGCAATTAAGTATATACGCAGAGTTACTTGTTCACCCGTACCATTTCCTCATAGCAGTTTCAATGCTGCTTACATAGTGTTGTGTAGGAAATTTACTAAAGCCGTTGGTTCCATGCCCAAAAGAGCGAAATGAAGTTGTCTTCCTTTCCGCGAGAATTGTCTGAAAGAATAACCACATAGTACTCCATTTTATCCGAACAACGCACTCCTCCTTTTCTCTCCCTGTTACGTTATAGAACCAAGTTTGTAGAGTACCCCAGTGCAGTTCCACACAGCTTTAACTTTTCTACTTCGTGTCTAAGCTGTATTTTTCATTCCCGTAGGTACACACACACACACACTAAAATCCACTCGCTTATTTTCATCATTTTGCTTACTCCCGTAAACGTGATAAAAACTCTACCTTGTGACTTCTCATTTCCTCGCAATTCTAAATAAAGTCCGAATTTTCGTAACAAGCTCATAAGTGTTCTCTAGGTTACACTCTGCTGTTTGACATGTCCCCTTTCTCCTCATATACAAAGGAGTAGTAATAATATTTGAGATTGGGAGAAAAGAGGGATGAATACGCGCGGTTGAGCAACTAAATGAAATGAGCAAAGAAAGCAATCGTGTAGGAAGGAGGTACACGCATTTGGCTTTAACATATGTACGCTCTGATAAACTGTGAGTAGACTCATACATGGTGTATATATAATCAACGGTACGCACATAGATGCGTATCTACACAAAGTTTAATGAAGAAACTGATATTCTTAGCAAACCGACGGAAAATTGGGAAAGGTTGTTTCAACGTAAAGTATAAAAAAGTACCCCCCGTTGGATCACAATTTATAAAAGCCGTTGAATATACTTTAGAAGATATCTACATTTAACAGGAAAGTTATATTTATAAGCTTCCAACTCTAGATTTTCATTTTGCTCACAAAATACACACAAGGATTCAACTTGGCACTGCTAACGAGGTGCTCGGTAAAACGCTCAGTAGTTTCTTTAGCTGACATCAAGTAAAAAGATGGTACGTATGTGGAACGGCATATAATTTGAGCGACGACGCATCTCTCAGTAGCAATGCTACAGCAGCAATTTTGTTTGCTGATAGGAATAACGAACTCATTGTAATTGGCCAATTCAGGAGAAAGCAGATGCTTTTGTGAAACCTCTTCGATATCAAGTCAGCTCTCTGCTTTAAATTTTTATCCTTCTGACTCACATCTCATACCATAGTGTATACAACCCGGAAAAGGATTTCAATATTATACTCTCATTGTTTGTGAATTTCTCAAAGTTATGGCGAATTGGATTGTAGACTTCCGCACTTTGCTGGAAAACAGGATGCAAAAATAATTGAAGCTACCTTTTGTGCACTCCTTGTGAATTTTGCAGAGAAAAAGTTTCGCAGACTAAAAAAGCCTTTTCATAAGCATAACTACATATATGTAGATATTTTTCGATTAAAATTCTAATTTTGTATTCTAATTTCACAGCAATTGAAAGCTCACGCTGCTTCAGGAAGTTCCCTGGAGGAACAAGCGAGGAAGCGTCCAATAATCTTGTGTTGAAGCCTAAGTACCTGTGAGCACGAAGACAATATTTTCGTGGGAATTGTTGCACGGATTTTACAATTGTGAAAATGGAATAACATGAAAAGAATCGCGTGATATTCGAATATAATATGTCAGAGGAAGAAATGATAAGCGTCAATGTGAAACTCAAAGTACAGTCAACGGGAAACGAGAGAAAAGGGAGTTTAGTTTTGCAAAGGGAAT